>JANZXP010102844.1:0-19769 GCA_027576715.1 Erythroxylum flavicans
AAAAACATAATATTTAAGCTCAAAGACTTATACTAACCCATAAAAACACTTAAACACAATTAATTAACAAACTAACAGTAGCCACTCCAATGCTTATTACTATAAGAATATTATATGCAATGTAGATCATACAGCTCAAGATGGACAACAGATTATAGGATTTCATTCTTATTAGTGGACCACCATGAGCTACAAAGGAGGCTCTAACTTAGAAGAATCAGAATGTGGGTCTAGAATAAGCATCGATTCCACCACCACCATTGAACTCTACACCAGTAGCCTAACTAGCCACCCTTACTTATGTGGAGCACTATATACACTGGCTGGGTGACATCATAGTAAGGATTATATGGCACTTAGGAGTAGAGATCTTACCTCCACTGATGCAACCAGAGGAGCCAACCACCTCTAACCCTTAGAACTTGAGGATGATGGAACTATGCTAAATGAGGCCAGAGAGCTCTAAGGAGCTAACTAGAGATGAAGACTATACAAAATCGAAGGAGATTTTCACACTATTGGGGGTGGAGACCACTATTTCTATTATTGATAGAGAAGTTAACAACTATAACGATATGAGGACAGTGGCTACTAAGTCCTCTACTAGGAGCTTGATGAAGAAGATTTCCTTTAATGGCCTAAATGACCAGTAGGTGATTGTTCTTTATGTGCCTCCACAAAGACATCCACCTCTTCCATAGGATTAATTTTCTATCTTTTATACTTTTGTTTTCTTTTATATTTTCAACACTCTTGGTCATATGTTCATATATGCATTTCAATATTTTTCATCCTTTTTTACTTACATTTTTCCAGAGCTCTTTATATTCACTCATGCTTCAATAAAAAATCAATAAAATGGAATTTCATTTAGACTTGGCTCAAATATCTCAAATTAAGAAAGTTAAAGTCTTCTATTTTTTCTTTCCTCTTTTCATTAATTTTCTTATTCTTATATGCTTGAAAAATTAGGGATAATGTTTATTTTAAATGTATAGGAGGGATTATAGGATTATATATTATGCTTGAGCTTATCATTTTTCTTATGACTTTCTCAATATGAAATAATTTTTAGGAATTTTTTAAAAGCATAATATTGAAAATAATTCACAATAGATTTGATTGCTTTGGTGATTCAAAATGTTTACATAACTAGTAATGAGTATTGATGAATAACTATGTTCAATTTCTTTTGTAAATTTGGAGAATGAATATTTGATGATCATTATGATATTCTTTATATAAACTGCATATGCATCAAGTAATTGTGACTTCGTTTGAGAATTTTTATTATCTAATAAAAATGGTGAATAAATGAGCATAAAAAAATTCACCCTCCTAGCTTTGTACTAATATGATGTTTGAAGTTAAATAGTTATACTATTAGTCATTTGAGATATTGACCTCGTTGACTAATTGCGAGTATTTATAACAAAGTTTCTATGTTTTGATAAAATGACTATGTGACTTTGCAAACAAGCTTCTAATCCTCTTATTTTATTTAAATTTATGTTTTCATCAATAAGGCGTGAATGTGTCCAAAAGTTCAAGCATATTATCTTATGAATGTTCAAGCATGAAGTAAAATTTTGTGATCTGGGATGAAGTTTAAAGAATCATAAGGTGAATTAAACTTAACTTGTGAGTTGATACAAGAAGTTAGTTGCTTAGACCCTAATGGTTCGTTAAGCAATGAAAAATATCTATAGATATATTTTATTTCTTTTAACAATTTCCTTGGAATTTTTTTCTAACTAAGTTTGAATGATGGAATCAATTTGCTAAAGGTCAAGGAATTACTTAAGTTTTAAGGAGTTTGATGTATGATATACATACATTATTTTTATATTACTTTTGTGTTTTGAATGCTTTTAAAGGTCTTGAAAATGAAAAAAATTGGAGAATAATCGGATTGATTTGGAGCTAAACTTAGAAGACTTAAAAAAGGATCTAAGAGCAAGACACCTACACGCTACCATATTAGGGCCATGTTCTAAAGTGGTCGATTATACTTCTCCTTTGCAACCCCACACACTTATGTGTTATCCCTGGATCAAGATACATGATAGTTATATGTCAACACATAGGTCCCTTATTACTGGTGATATTATTTAAAAACATCTATACTATATACCAAAGATAACATAACCTACTACATAGACCCATATTAGGGCAGTGTAGTTTATTAAAGATTAGGATTTCGGATACAAATAAGGAGGGAGAAAAAGATAGGAGTTTCTTAAAGGAAAGTTAAAAGACATTTTAGGAAGATGTTCGATATTTGTTATAGATCAAGATTAAGTTATTTTTAAAAGACAGACAAGATTTTAGCAAGATTTTATAAAGATTCAAGATTTAATAACAATAATCTATTTCTCTTATTTTCTTTATTATTTTCTAGTTGCTATTATTTATCTAATTATAGACTAAATGGACTATAGGTCTAGTTAAGATGAACCCTAGGATGTACCTATATTTCGATTCATTATTTAGTTTAATGAATGTCTAGTTTTTTTATTTACCCATGTTTTTATAACTAGTTAAATTAAAGGAGCAAAAGTGAAAATTTCAATTATTTAATTCATGCATCCAGATTTAAGATATATGATATTTAGTTAGATCAAAATATGGGTATAGGGGTTTAAGGTTGAGTTATTCAGGAGAGAAAGCTCTTCTTAGGTTAGGTTAAAAACTATCAAGAGACTTTATAGAACAAATCAATAAATTCTTAAGTCATCCTGATTTGAAAGGGATTTTGGTTGATTGATTTAAAAATAGGAGTTGTATGTCTCAAGAAAGAATATGATCTAAGCTAGGAATTATTACCGGTCCAAGAAACTAGAGTCATTCATTAAATTAGAATGAGATTGAAAAAAGTAAATTCATAAGGAAAACCTCACCTAAATCTAGGTCATTCATATATTGATTTATTATTTATCATAGTTTTTTAGTATTTATATTTATTATTTATTTTCTTATTTAATCTATCATAATTGTTGGTCTAGCTTATTAATTTTGTAAATAGTTGGTAATTGACTAGTAGTTCTTATGGATTGACCCATACTTACTTATAACTAGTTACGAGATTTGTATAATTCACCAATAAACTTTCTACTAACTAGTTGCGAGATTTGTACAACTCACCAATAATAATCTTAAACCTTGGGACTTGACATGCCTGATGTTAATAACTTAAAGGGTGGATAAAATTCCAAAGGATTATCTACTAGACTTTAGTTTTAAATCTACACAAATTTATAGTCTTGATGAAGGGTTAGTAGCATCAGTGAATGGAATCATGCTCTACTGACCATTATAGAACTCAATATAAAAAAATGAAGTTGGACATTTGATGAAATACTTAATACATCACTCAATAGGATTGTTGCTTACATCCTTGATAATTACCTAGTGGAGAAACCAAAAAATGGTTATAAACCTTGCCAAGAGAAAAATGCATAATTTCATATCTACAGATATATTTGACTTGAGAATTCCAAGAATCTCAAAATGGTAGTCAATGATTTGGTGAAGGAAGGAAGGTTATGTCAGTTCTTTAAAGGAAACGAAGTGGATGTATAAGTTAGGGATGACTAAAGATGGATCCCTCTATGAAGGTTGAGGAATAGGAAATTTAATAGGAAACCAAGACCTATTTAAAAAGTTATCCATATGATAGAAATAATCAAAGTGGTTCAAAATCACATTCAGTGAAAACCTAAACAATAGAGCCTTCATCACCAGAAGTCTAGAAATTCTTAAGGTCTTTAAGATTACTTTTGAAGAATAAAAAACTAGGTCCTTGATTAACCCCTATAAAGATTTAATGGTTATAGTCTTACTGATTACCAACTCCTTAGTCAAAGGCGGTCTTAGTCAATATAGGTAGAGTGTTGAAATCTTATTTTATGATACCTTTAAAGAGATAGAATTAATAGTATATAGATTAAGATATCACACCTTACCCTTGCTTGGTTTTTAAGGGTGATCAAATATACATTGAGGGAAAGATCTCTTTACCCATGACATCAGGAGTAAAGTCAACGTAGGTAACCAATATGACAAAATTTTATATCATAAGAAGACCCTCTATATATTGTGTCATAACCAATAGGCAATTCCTATATACAATTCATGTGATAATATCATCTTACTATAAACTATAAATATAGAAGAGTTGGATTTTAGAGACCCAATGAAGAAAATTAAAGGGGAACAAAAAGAAAAAAAAAACAATAAGACATAATATGAAGGAATAAAAAATCTAAGACCCAAGGATGAAGAAAATCTCTAAGTTAGCCCTTAAAATCCTAATCACCATAGTTACAGTGAGTGAAGAAATAATCTCCTATAAGCTAAATTTTGACCTGCTCTTTAAGATGATAAAATAGAAGAAGACAAATTTTGTAATAAAGACATTACATACCATAGAACAAGAGGATGTTTGTCTACGTCACCAAGGAAACTACCTTGAATGGTTAACTAATTTGTTCATGATCGAGAAGATTAATGGGAAATGGAGAATGTGTGTTGACATCACAAACCTATATAATGTATTTTGCAAACACAACTAACCCTTACATAAGATAAAGTAAGTAATTGAAGTAACCTTAAGATTTTATACCTAGATAAGGCATTTTTTAAAGATAAATACCCCTTTCCTAAGATAAAATATTCCTAGTAAAGCATTTAAGGGACAATTTCTGACAAAATATCATCATGTCTCAATTAATTCTATCAAAAGAAAGATAAGGGAGTTAAATCTTCTGAGATTGATTTGTGTCAAACCTTCATCTTGCTTCCTGTTAGCTTTAGGAGATGATTGTCAAAATGTTACGTCAATTACATACCCATGCAGACTTTTAACAAGGACCAAAGATATGCTAACAATTATTGACAATGCATTATAGGGAAATATGATGTGCGTAAAATATTTACATATTTTATAAGTATTTTAATTGAATTTAATGTTATATGACCTTATTTTACTAAGTTTTTATTATATTTTTAAGTAATTATGAAACATTTGTCATTGAGATGATAATATTTAATAATTGACGGCATTTTAAAACAAAAATATGAAGAAATTTATAATTCATAGAAGAAAACGATCTGGCTTACGTCTATGCGTTAGCCTATATCCTAAAAGGATTAACAAGTGATATGGCCTAAGCCATGTCCATAAAAAAGTCATTAAGCAAACAATGATACCCACAATTGAGGGATCAAATCATGTTAGAGCCTATGTATTCATCTTTAAGGAAACAATGAGATCCATAGCTTGAAGACAAAGTTGTGTTAGAACTTATGTCTATTACCTAGAAAAACACTACAAGCATATGGTTTAAGCCATGATTTATTAGACCATGGCACAAGCAAAATAAAATATATTTAAGGGTAGAAATACTAATTTTTAAGGGAATTTGGGTGTCTTTTAAAAAATACATGAAATGCCCACAAACTGAACCCTTTAATAAAGACCCAACACAATCCATTAAGAAAAAAAAGGAGCGTATATATATATAAACACAGCAGGTGTCTTTGTACAAACTAACAAAAAATAGCCTCCCTTCTCCTTCTTCTCCATATTTTTAGATGGTAAAGGCACAACAACATCTTTCTCCAGTATGTAAATCTTTTCTCATGTATGTCCTCATTTTGTTTGTTTTATGGTACATTAGAGAGGAAATTGTAGAGATTAACTACCGAAAACTCTATTAGAAAGGTATAGGATCTCATATCGGTAAGAAAGGAATTTTCCAACTAAATTCCATTCCTTTTATTAGTGATTTTCGTTCAACATAAACTAGTTTCTACTGGGAATTATGTTATGATTGTTTGTGATAACAATTTTGATGAAATTGGAAAAAATGGTGAAAAATGGTTGGAAAATAAGAAAAGGAGGAGGTTAAGAAAAGAGGAGAGGGTGATGTTGGGGTATAGAATAAGAAGACAATTTTTGGAAAAAGAAGAAAATAATAATGAAATTAGGTATTTAGGAAATTTTGAGATTAATTAAAGGAAAAAATTAGGAAATGTTAATATTATATGATAATATTGGAATTTAATTCCTATAAGGGTGTTTTGTAATAATAAAATAATGTGAGGATAAAATAAGAATTTTAATAGATTTTAGTAATTATAATGGTAAGACAAAGCAAAGGTATTTTTAATAATTAAGAATAAAGAAGTAAAAGGGGGGCAATTTTGGATTATTAAGTATAATTGGATTTGAAAACTTTTCTTAAATTAATTCTAATAGAATTTGTAAATGTTTAGTTCTAGAGGACAAATTAAGGAGTTGATTATACCAATCAAAATAATTGAGTTCGAAGATCAGGAAAGGATAATCTTAAACTATACTCACATAATTGTGAATGGATTATAAATTTGTAAATTTTGTTATTAGTAAATTATTTTATGGTGAACCATATATTGAATTAATAATTAATTAAATTAATGATTAATAATTAAAATATGGATTTTTGAAATATATAATTTTTAAGAATTTATTTATTAAATAAATAATTAGCAAGGTATGAAATATTCAATGTTTATATATTTTGTTACATTTTATGATGTGTATTGCCTAATAATTTGACGAAAAAACATGATAATTATATTTTCGAGTTGTGCTTGTGTATAATTAAAAATATTAGGGTAAGATAAAACATGTTCATAAAATTATATAGAGATTGGTTTAAAATGGCTTAAGAATAGGCTGTGAAAGTTGTGAATCTATGGCTTGCCTAGGATAGGCTATATTCGATGTTCATATATTGATGGGTTGTTAAGATATGAGTGAGTTGTGGCTAGGTACCCATCCATAGAGTAGGTACCAGAGCATCCTAGATCCCAAGGATGTCCTATGTTGATGGCTAGGTGTTAGAATGATATCAGGGTATCTAGACTATTAAGGGAAATCTTGTGTCAATGGCTAGGTATTATAATAGTACCATAATAGTACCAGGTACTATATTAGATTGAGGGATTAAGTAACCATATTTTGATATTTATATGTCTGATCACATTTCTACTTAATGAATGCTTATGATGAGTAAAGATAAGTTGGCAAACAATTGAGTGCAAGCCTACTAGGTTAAACAAGGCCCTGTCAATTTAGTAATAAAGAGGTAAAACATGCATGGTATTAATGAATATAAAATTAATATTAATAATTATTAATAATAAGATTCTAGAAATTTATTAAATGTTTGGGCAGGCTAAATATTACTTGTGTATTTTATTAATAGATGTACATTTTATCGTTTAATTATTTCCACTATATATTGAGTTATTTGTTTTTAAGGGTACAAACAGGTTATCCTTATTGAGTAGGCAACTGATCTCTTGCCACTATATATTTTTAGAAGATAAAGAGATTGCTAATAACCTCAGTGCCTATGATTGACAGTGTGGAGTTTAGGTAGGGCTAGTAGATCAAATTAAGTACAACTATTTTATTGTATGTGTTTTTTAATGTTACAATTTGGGATAGTTATGCTTCTAAAGATAATTTTTGGTGATTGATGAACATCATTTCTTAAACGAATGAGATTTTTGGTAATTAACTTGGCTAATTCATGGTTAAATATTTAATCATATTTAGGTGCTATCAGAGTGGGTTTACATTTCTAGGGATAAATTGAGTAAATTAGAAAAAATTGATAATATATTCTTTTCTTATTTAAGATGGTTTTAGAAGATGATATTGTTGGCCCAGAGTTGCCAAGAATTCGGCAATTTGCTTCATACCCTGAATGCGCTTGATCAGAGATGCTAGAACAAATCGAGTAGGAGGAGAGATGACAGTGCCAACTCAGATGATATGGTTCTTTTAGATGATGCAGTAGGTTATGATTAAGGCTTTAGCCAATGGTGATTTTAGCGGAGATCACAATTATGAGCAGATTCGTAGGATAGGTGCAATGGAGTTTCAAGGCATTACTAATCTTGAGGAGGTCGATGCATGGTGGGATCAAATCGAGTTAGTTTTAGACCATTTAGTGTGTACTTCAGAGAGGAAATTGTAATGCAATGGTTAAGTATTGTAGGGCAACACACTAATATGGTAGAATTTAGTAAAGAGATCTTATACGTCACAAGAGTTGACTTAGTAGGAGTTTCAAAGAGAGTTTAGAAATAAATACACTTCACAAATTTATAGGGACTAGAAGAAGATGAAGTTTATGAGTTTGGTTTAGACAAAGGGGATGTCTACGACAGAGTATGAGGCTCACTTTATAGCTTTGTCTAAGTATGCATTGAAGGATATCGCAAATCCAGAGGATAGTTGTTACCAATTTAAGCAGGGTTTGAGTATAAATATTCATTTGGGATTGGGACCTACTACCTTTGATTTTAAGAAGTTATTAGAGACTGCACTCGGAGTAGAGGATGTGATAGAGTGGGGTAGAAGGAGAGGAGAGATGAAAAGGAGATCAGAGAGTCATTATACAGAAGGGAGTCGTTCTCTTAAAAGGCAAGCTAGTCATTTATAGTTTATTGATGTTAGAAGATATAGGAAAGCCAGTGCTATATAGAGTAAGAGTAGTAGTTTCTATAGGTTTGGTGGAGATTAAGTAACTGGTAAGGATTCAAGACATAACACTACTAGTGCACCATCAATTGGATCAGACAGAGGGTTTAGTCATAGATTTAGAGGACCTTTTAGTAAAGGATCTGGAGAGGTACAGAGTTGTGCTACCTATAAGAGAGTTTATAGAGGACCATGATAAAGACCCACTAAGATCAATCATGCATGCTATGTCTATGGATAAAGAGGGTATTTACAAAAGACATATCCGACAGTAGAGAGGTTCAAGAGTAAGGGCAAAGGAGACATTATGTGGCCAAAATGTTGCTTATAGTTCAGGTAGAGGTTTGGGTATAGTTGATAGTAAAGATGGTGGTAGAGGGGCTAAACATAGATTGGTAGTGGTTATAAGTACTTATGGGACACCCTCAATATAGGTTAGACTCAGGTGAGGATATATCATATGACAAGGGAGGAGGCACCGGCAGCCAACAATTTCATTTCAGGTATGATTTCATTATTTGATATTGAGGACTATATGTTAGTAGACCTAGGATCCACATATTCCTACATCTCTTCAGAGTTTGTCTCTAGAGTTCTAGAGGAGGTTAGTCCATTAGGATATGATCTAAAAGTGTGGTTCCTAGTTAGATACTGTGTGGTAGTAACTAGTGTGAGGAGGGGAATGTCCGAGAATATTGGTGGAGTGAAGCTACTAATTGACTTGTTAGTAATGGATTTGAGGGAGTTTGATGTGATTATTGGGATGGATTGGTTGGCACAGCATCAGGCTGTAGTGGATTGTTATACGAAGGAGGTGATGATAAAGTATTCAAGTAAGATGAAGGTTGTATTTGTAAGGGATCATAGAGTGGTTCCAGTATGTGTGATCTCATCCCTAACTACTAAACGACTGATACTAGATGGATATGAGGCATATTTATCTTATATTACGGATATGAGGGAGGTGAATCATGGTTTAGAGGCTATTTCTATGGTAAGGGAGTTTTTAGAGGTATTCTTATATGAGTTACCAAGTTTATCACCTCAACGAGAAATAGATTTCACCATTAAGACTATACCTAAAGTTCCATCAATTTCTATTGAACCTTATACATAACTACCATTGAGTTGCAAAAGTGGAAAAAGCAGTTAGAGGAGTTGTTAGAGCAGGGCTTTACTAGACCAAGTACATCATCCTAGGGAGCTCCAGTGTTGTTTGTGAACAAGAAGGATGGTAGTATGAGACTTTACATTGATTACTGATAGTTAAACATAGTGATAGTGAAGAATAAGTACCCATTATCGAGGATAGATGATCTTTTGGATCAGTTAATGGGAGCTTTCATATATTCCAATATTGACTTAAGATTGAGATACTAGCAGTTAAGGATAGCTGATTCAAGCATTACCAAGATAGCTTCTTATACTCAGTATGGTCACTATAAGTTTTTAACAATGCCTTTTGGGTTGACTAATTTACTAGATGCATTCGTGGTATTAATTAGCAGGACTTTTCAGGAGTATCTAGATCAATTTTTAATATTGTCCAGTGATCATACATTGTTATATTTCGGAAGTAAAGAGGAGAGTGAGTAATATTAGAGGATTGTGTTATAGATTTTAAAGAGTAGATAGATGTATTCTAAGTTAAGTGTGAATTATATATGGAACAGAAAATTTCCTTTAGACATATAATGTCCCAAGAGGGAGTGATGCTTGATCTTGCTAAGGAAAAGACAATTATAAAGTGTGAGCTATCTAGAAATACATCATAGGTGATGAGTTTTCTAAGACTTATTGGGTATTATCAGAGATTTGTAGAGGGATTTTTAATAATAACTAGCTTGTTAACCAAGCTGCTAAAGAAAGGAGTTCAATTTCAGTAGACCAATTAATGTCAGGAGAGTTTTGTGGAGCTTAAGTGGACACTAATTTCTAAGCTTAATTTTGGTGCTACCATTAAATGGTGGAGGTTTAAGGTGTATACTAATGTTTTAAAGGTAGGTTTGGGGTGTGTATTTATACAACTCAGGAAAGTGATAGCATATGCTTCTTGTCATTTAAGAATGCATGAGTTGAACTATACCATCTATGATTTGAATTTAATGGTGATTGTGCATGATCTTAGGATTTGGAGACATTATTTATATAGGGAGACATTATGAATCCTTACAGATCACATGAGCTTCAAATATATCTTAACTTAGAGGGAGCTGAACTTGATCCATAGAAGATTGATGAAGTTACTAAAAGGTTATGATTGTACTACATATTACCATCTAGGAAGGCTAATATAGTGGCAGATGCTTTGAGTAAGAAAAGCTCAAGCGTAATAGTTAGTTTGAGCATACATAGTATGAAACCATTAATGGAGTTGAAGGCATTGGACGTGAGATTGGAGATTGATTATGTGGGTGGTTTATTGAGGACATTACATTATTACCTAGATTTGGGACATAGGATCGGAGAGGCAAAGGTTCAGGATTCTTATCTGATGCGTATAAGAGAGAGTGTGTGCAACAGGGTAGGGAGATTAAGTTTTTGTAAAAGCAAATGGAGTGTTGACGATTGGGAGATAGATTTGTGTGCTGAATTCAGATGGATCATAAGAGGAGATTTTAATGGAAGCCTATAGTGCACCATATGATATGCATCCTAGTATAATGAAAATGTATCAAAATATTGGACCTTAATACTGGTGGTCGATGATGAAGAGAGATGTGGTGGAGTTTGTTTCAAGGTGTTTGACCCATCAATAGGTCAAGGTAAAACATCAGACACCAGTAGGGAGGCTAAGACCCTTAGCCATTCTATCATGGAAGTGGGAGAAGATTACATTGAATTTTGTGGTAGCATTACTAAGGAGTAGACGTATATATGATTCAATTTAGGTAATTATAAATAGGTTAATTAAATTAGCTCATTTCTCACCTATATAACAGACAGACTCATTGCACAAGCTTTCCAGGTTATATGTTAGTGAGATCTGAGGTTATACAAGGTTCTAGTATCTATTATATCAGATCGAGGTCTACAGTTTACTTCCTAGTTATGGACAAGTTTACAAAGAGCTTAAAGGACTAAGCTAAATTTGAGTATTGCATTTCACCCTCTGAAGAATAGACAGTCAGAGCATACAATTCAAACATTGGAGCACATGATAAGAGCTTGTATGCTGAATTTTGAGGGTGATTGGATAGATATCAACCTTTTTATAAAGTTTGCATATATATATATATATATAGTTATGGCACCATTTGAGGCATTATATAGTAGGTGGTGTAGAGATCCAATATGTGGGGAAGTAGAGGGTGCCTGATTGTTTAACGAACTAGAATTGGTTCAGAAAATAGTGGAGAAAATAGTGCTGGTTAGCAATGCTTGAAGGCAATTTAGGATTGATAAAAGAGTTATGTTGATCAACATCGTCAGGAGATGGAGTATGATGTTAAAAATATGGTATTTTTGTAGGTTTCACCTTGGAGGTGGATTTTGAGGTTTGGTAGGAGAGGGAAGTTGATTCTGAGATACATTAGGCCATATGAGATTACATAATATGCGAGGCTGTTAACTTACAGATTGGCTTTACCTCTAAAGTTATCAGATATTCATAATATGTTCCACGTGTCAATGTTGAGACAATACTGATTAAATCCTAGCCATATTTTCAAGGCATGAGATTAAGGTTGCAAAAGATATGAATTATAAAGAGGAACTAGTTGAGATCTTAAATAGATAAATTAGCAAATTAAAGAGATGGGAGATTCTAAAGGTAGAAGTTTTGTGGAGACATCATCGTTCTTTGAGAGAGGCTACTTCACAAATTTTGATGCCAATATCCTCATTTGTTTAGAACCTCAGGTATATAATTTAATTTTTAGAACAAAATTCTTTTAAGGAGGACAATTGTAAAGACCACAAACCCAACCCTTTAATAAAGACCTAACACGTCCCATTAAGAAAAAGAGAGGAGCATAGATATGTATAAAAAAGCAGGTGTCTTTATAGAAACCAACAAGAAACAGCCTCCCTTCTCCTTTTTCTCCATATTTTCAGGTGGTAAAGGTTAAAAAAAAATCTTTTTCCCACATTTGAAGCTTTTTTTATGTTCTCATTATGTCTTTTCTGTACTAGATTAAAGAGGAAAAATATGGAGATTAACAACCTAAAACTCTATTGAAAAGGGATAGAATCTCATATAGGTAAGAAGGGAATTTTTCAGTTAAATCTCATCCCTTTTGTTAGTGATTTTCATTCATCATAAACTAGTTTCTAGATGAATTATGTTGTGAATATTTATGATAACAATTTTGATGAAATTGGAAAAAGTGAAGTTCATGTAAAAGACTCGGATGGCTTTCCCAATTTCCTTATTTTTCTTTATAATGTCATTCAAAATCATATAAAGACAATTCCTATTTAATATAGCCATTTATGCAAGTATTTTACGATTAAGAAGCAACTATCTCTTGTATGGATTGTTTATTAATTTACTATGGCTATAACTGTCAAATACCTTATTCGTTCTAATTCCTACATTCATCTAAGTTACCCATAAATGACGAAAATTTCTTTTTTGCCTATCTCTATCCTGATGAGCTGAAACTAAAGCTCTTATTTTTTATTGAATACTAGTTCGAGGAAGTTTGGAATGACCCCCACGAAAGCTTGAGGCAGATAAATGAATTTTTGTTCTATATCTTCGAGCTATATATCCTCGTTTAAAAATGAAGAAAAAGTGGCTAAAAATGAGAAAATAAGGAGGTTAGAAGAGGAGAGGGTGACGTTGGGCTAGAGAAGAAAAGGACAATTTTTGGAAAAAAGAAAAAGAAAAAGAAGGAAATTAGGTATTTAGGAAATTTTAAAATTAACTAAAGGGAAAATAAGAAATGTGAATATCTAAGGGTAAATTTGAAATTTAATTCCTATATGGTTTTCTTTAATAATAAAAGAATGTAAGAGTAAAATAGGAATTCTTAATAATTAAGTTAATTTTAGTATTATAGTGGTAAGATAAAGTAAGAATATATTTAATAATTAAAAATAAAGTGATAAAGACGGTAATTTTGGATTATTAAGTGTAATTAGTTTTGAAAAGTTTTCTTAAATTAAGTCTAATAGAATTTTTTAAACATCTAGGTCCGGAGGATGGACTAGGGAGTAGATTGGACCAATCGAAATAGTTGAGTTTATAGATCAAATAAGGATAACCTTAAATTGTATCCTTACTGTTGTATATGGTTCATAAAATTGTGCATTTTTCATTAATAAATTATTTTATAGTGAATTGTATTTTGAATTAGTAATTAATTAAATTAATAATTAATAATTAAAAAAGTGGATTTTCGAAATATATGAATTTTTAAGAATTTATTTATTAAATAAATGATTGACAAGATGCAAAATATTTTGTATTTATATTTTGTTATGTGTTATAATATGTATCACCTAATAATAACATCAAAGGGAGAAATCTATAGAAAGTAAATATACCTACAACTGCCTCAAACACAACTAAACAATCTTCAAACCCAAAAGCAAAGTCAAACCATATGTGATCAAATTATTGGGAAATGGTATCAATACATCCTTTTAGTATGACAGATGGTTAACTGATGGAGTTTGTGAGAATATTGGTGAGCTCAATTCAATGAGAAATATCATTAAGGATGATCAATCTGTTGCTTATGCTCTAACACATGAAAATGAAATTTTATCAAGGATTCAAGATTTTGGTTTGTATAATCAAACAAATAGCATTAAGTTCAAGGAAAACAAAGCAAATGTCAAATGGTGGAATTTTCTTAGACATGGTAAATTCACCAATTTGACCTGTAGAAAGTTGTTTCAAGAGCAGGGAAATTTGGTAGCATGGTATAGACTTGTCTGATGCAAGTATATGATACCTAGAGCCTCAATCATAATATAGAGAGCAATCAAGAATAGGTTACCTATAATTGATAGATTTAATAAATTTACGGCTATTCCAAATAAATGTGTTTTTATACAAGAAAGTATTACTCACTTATTCTTTAGATGTCAATTCACTTAGCCTTTGGGGAAAGACATATCTCAAAGATGTTTATTAGGAGATGTGCCAAATGAGTGGTATCAGATCATAGCTTGGTGTTCAACTTTAAACATGCATTGTAAAACAAAGCAATGGTGCCTTCTAGTACAAGCTATATAGGATGAACAAAACATAAGAGTATTTAAGAATATTGAGAAACAACATTCAAGGATATATAGGGAAACAATCAAAGCAATCAAGTTATATCTTGTCACCTTTAAAGATAAATTGGATATTAGCTACAATCTTATATCAATATGGGATTAATGATTAACATGTACACTTATAATTGATCCTTTGAAATACCATCATGGTGATTTGTTAACCCATCCATTTAATAGGATAGTTTATTCTTATAGCAATTGTTATTTCCTTTCACGGCTTAATCTAATTTACAATTTTTCATAAAAATATATAATTATAATTTTCAGTTATGTATATGCATAATTAAAAATATTAGGGTAAGATAAATTATGTTCATAAACTTAGATATAGACTAGTTTATAACAGTTTGATAATAGACTGTGAAAGTTTTGAATACATGTCTTACCTAGGTAGGCTATATTTGATAGTCATAGATTAATGGGTTATCGAGATATGAGCAAATTATGGCTAAGTACCTATCTGCAAGTGTAACAGTTACTAGACTCATGATTTAAACTTTAAGGATGAATAGAATTACAAGTTAATCATCTTAAAAATATTTTATATAACCCTAAATTATAAATACTCTTATTAAGGTTCTTTATAGGGCATTTTTGAGGTCAGTGACAACATCCTGTGCCATTGAGCTATTAGTTTTAGAGTTTCTTAGCATTAAGGAAGGATTTAGAGTAAGATTATAGGAGACTATGATAACTCTTCTAGTTCTCTCTTTCTCTTCCTTTTATGCTAAGATTTTTTTTAATATTTTCAGTATTTAAAACCTTAGTTAAGGTTAAGGTTGTAGCTATGATGGATCATTTGACTATTAATTCATGATAGCTTACTTGTTGGATGGACTTATTCTCTTTGGTTGTAATTATTATATTTGTGCCTATTCAACAAATATTTAGTCAATACTAGGAAGTGAAGTATAATCTTTGGCCTAGGAGAATAAACACATTAAATATAAAGAAAGGGATTTCTTAAACCATTATGATAACTAAAAAGTTAACTACGCTTAATGAATTTAATTAGGTTGAATTACGTTGGAAGGTATTAATTACCTAGTTGAATATACATGTATGCCTTGGGAGAGGGCATAGATACATTAGGTTAATTGTTAATTCAACCTTTACAACAAATCTTACAAAATAATTAGAATTTCACATAAGTGAACCCCAAAATCCTAATGTTTTATTACCTTGATTTCTAGTTTTTATTTGATTATGTTGTTTTAGTTAGTTTCATAATTTAATTATATTTTATTAAATCTTGTTTTGTTTATTTATTTTTTTAGCTATGAATAATGAGTGTAGAAATATAATCCTTATGACATTGATATGCTAGAACACTTTAGTTTTAATAATTTGCTACAATTAATTATATATACCTGTAAATAGATTTGATCAACAAATAGTCATAAGCATCAATGATTAAGTTAATTTTAACTTGCTTTATTAATTTGAAAATGGATAATTGATTTTTAGTATGATACTTTTTGTATTGTTTTGACAAACAATTGAGTTATAAGTTAATTGTTTTTAAGCATTTTCATATAAGTAGCCATTTGAAACAATGACGTATGATAAGGTCTTTACTTGTGTGTTAAAAGATTAGGTGACATTTAAACAAGTATCTAATTGCTCCTATGTTAACTTAAAGTTAGTGTTTTGTTTTTTTTTTAAGGTGTGAAAATATTTAAAAGTTGAAGCATCTTTCTGATGTGTGTTCACTTCTTGCATTAGGTTGAATATTAAGGATTGAGTTAAAGTTTGAAGAATTGTGGACTTAAATTGAATTGGTTTATGACTTTATGCGAGTAACTAAATGTCTATAAATTGATGAACTTTGCAATTAAATAAATCATGAATAGTTTTTATTAATCCAGTCAATTTGTTAAATTCCTTCCTAGAGTTGCCACCTATTTAAGTTAAAAGTGTTGAAATTGATTTGGCTAAGAGAAAGAAGTTGCTTAAGCATGGGGGAATTTAATAAGTGCTAATGATTTAATATTTTTAGCTAATTTTAGTGTGTGTTTTCTTGTGTTTTGATGGTCTTTATAATATTTGATACTCAATGTAACTTATATTTTGTCTTCAAACCTTGGTTTAGCTCCCTCATCGAAGAAAGAAGGAATTTGGGCAAATTGAAGTCAAATTTTTTTAAAAAGTTGAAGTCAAAATGGAGAATTTTTAGTATGATTTTAGAGAAAGGAGTTTGAAAATTTGTCTAAAACGCAAGTCTATATTTTTGTCTATACTTATGGTTAAGAACACAGGTCAAACACAAATCCACATTAAGGATATGTGTTAGTAGTGAATTTTACAAAACTTCTAGGTTTTGTACAGGGACAACACCAAGGGGTCAACACAGATTCGTGTAAGACCTTTATTAGTCATGGTGTTTCAAATTTTTTAAGTTTTTTTATATAAAAAGAAGAGGGGAAGTAATTAGATAGAGACCAATCTTTAGAGAGTCAAAATAAAGCGTATTAAGACAAAATTGAGCAAATTTAGAGAGAAAAGAAGGGATTTCCATCACAATTCAAAGGAAGAGCTTCAAGATTTCAAGATCCATGAGAATGAGTTCTTTTGTTTTGTGTTCTTTCTTAGTTTTTGTTACTTTTCTTTATCTTATTATGAAGTAAATTGGGATATATCTAGATGGGATAAACTTTATAACTTTTTTTATTAATCCTTTAATTTAATAAAAGATATAAGTTATCATGTGAATTATTTATGATTGCTTATAGTTTTTTAATTAAATTTTGTTAGCTTTTTTATTCAATTTTAGATTTCATATATAGGGATTAAGAAATCATATGTATGAATAGGTAATAAAATGGATAATAAGAGATATATGGAATCTTAGAGAAATAACCACATAAATCTTTTATATTAGAGTCAATTCCAGAAAAAGAATTCATAAAACAAGTTAATAAGTTCTTAGGTGTTTTGATTAGGAAGAGATTTGAATCAATAAACTTAGGGATATGACTTGTTCTTATGAAAAAGGATATAATTATAATTTTAAATTTTATACTAGCCTAAAAAACTAGTGTTAATAATTGAATCAAGGTAAATTTAAGTATAAAAAGGCCCTAGGGAGATTCTACATTTAGGTATAGCTCATCAATTAGTTGATTTTTTTTGGTTTATTCCTTTAGTTTGTTATTTTCAATTAGTAATTTTAGTTCAATCAATTGTTATGCTTATATCAATCATTCAATTTTTAGGTTAGATAAAATAAAGACATTTATTATAATGCTCATAGTCCTTAGAGGAATGATATTTGTATTCACTAAACTATAATAAATTAATTATAGATGTACTCATCTAGTTAAATTTTAGAATTATTCAAAAAACATGCATTAGATACACGAGTTAAGGACATACTTGTGCCTATGGCTTAAGATTTAGGAAATTTTTTCTAAAATGTTCCACGATCTAGTCTATGTCAATGTCCTATACTATATCGTTAACTTTTCAAACCTATAACTCCTTATGGTCTACACAATAGTCGTGTCAAAAATCATGTCACTAAATTTTAAAAGTATAGGGGTATTGATACACCCCCATTCACAAGACCATCTTCATCTTTCTCTTATTTTCTTAGATCCTCTAAGCACCATTCTAAAATTTGCATTTCAAAGCTATTTCCATTATATTTTTAACATTCCTTATCATTTTTCTGTCAAACTTAATCCATTTTCTACTTTAAATCTTAAAATTTTCACAATTTAGGGTTCTCAACAAAAATCTTAGGGATTTTTGTGTTTTTTCAATTTCATTGATCAATATTCTTAGCACTTAATTTGAGTGTAAAGATGAGCTCATAATCATCCATAAGAAAGAGGTTAAAAACTATTTGAGATGCATTGAGTAGTTAAGCACATTTGAGGGAGGCATTCCCAAGTGATCACCCAATACTAACCTTTAAGGAGACATATTTTTGGGGAACGTATGTGCCGCGATCGCGACCCCGAAGGTGATACGCGGGAGATGCCTTCTAAATATATGTTGGTTTTTTTATGATATCTTGAGTTGTAGATGTTCAAATGAGGTGATTCTTAATTCAAATTAAACTAGAGACATAGTTCTATAACTTTCTTGAAGAAGTATAAATTTAATTCTGTCTCTAAGATTTTCAATTTTTGGTACGAAATTAAGTTTGGATTGAGGTTATAGTACTACCCGAGACAGAAATTATGTTTTGATGTTTTCATAAAAACTGAATGGATATAAGCTACAGCAGACAAAGATGTCTTCAAAAAAGTTATAGTTTATTACTAAGTTTGTAATTTTTAGATATCTGAGTTGAAAGTTATGAGTTGTACAATTTGAGGGTATGATCATGAACTAGACAAAAGCTTAATTATACACAGTCTGTAATATTTTGAGCATAACTCATAGGATACTGAACTAAATTGAATGATCTTGGTGTCATTGGAAACTTAAGAGATAGAAGAACAATTTTCTAAAAGAAAGTATCCTCAAATGACTACATTTTCTTGGTCTAAAAGAACACGATCATGACCTGTTTCTGGCCAACGCACTCCTCCTTCTGTCTTCTATTTTTTTCCGAAATTCACTTCCATGTTACACCTAGAAACTGAGGTTTTTTTTGGTAAAGTCATCTTCTAAAAATTTTTTTATCTATAAGATTCTAAAGAACCTAACTTCATACAATTTTGCTCAATATTCTGAAATTTATACACAATTTACTCCATACAGTTCAGAAACAGAGACAAAATCTGAAACTCAACTTAAAGATATTTTTCAACACTCTTAGAGCCAGAATTCAAACTCGATTTCTTCATAAAAATTGTATCTAATCATCTCTAATTTAATATAAATTAGTAATCATCATATTTAGATATCTATAGATCAAGATATGTCAAAAACCACCGACGTATTTTTAGCTGAACCATTACATCTATCACATTTCCAGCACACTTCCTCATCAATCTCTTCCTAATTCATCTCTTTTGCTTAATCTATCACTTCTAACTTATAT
>JANZXP010102879.1:0-19759 GCA_027576715.1 Erythroxylum flavicans
TACATATTTTTTTTATGCAATGTTAAGCTTGTCTTGATATGTGATGATGTGGAGGATTGTTGTGGTATGAGCTACCTAGTGGTTGTCACCAAGCTGTGCGTACAGTGAGTCAATTAGCCAGATATAGATTTGGGTTAGTATTTGATCCATTGGTGGATCCATTGATTAAGATACCAAACGGTTGGGGTGGTTCGGTCGAGTTTGCTCTCGGACGCCAATCGATGTATGGTACATAATAGGTGGAGTGATTATGGCAGTTCAGTCGAGGTTGCTCTTCGATGGCAATCATGTTGTAGTAAGGCTATAGCGGTTTGATTGAGTGTGGCTCTCAGACGACGGTCTACTATATTAGACCAAGTGACCATGTGGAATAAGAGAGCTCTTATGGCTATATTCTATAGGTAAGGGGTAAGTCATAGGGTCCTTGGTCAGTCCTCCAATATTATTTATGATTATGATGATTATGTGACATGATATTGATATGTGAAATGCATGAATGTTTTATGAACAAAATCATTATGTTATGAAATTGCATTTATGGATGTGATACATTATAAATATATACATATATGTATAATTTGAAATCCTTACGAATGTGTAACATAAGCACATTATTAATTCACTAGTAGAATGCACTCCTTCAGGATGAACCTAGTGTCTCGAAGTAGAGGGTTCTGCTCCTAATTGATTTATAGAAAGAAAAGTAGGAATAACTATTAGGATTTAAAACCTAAACCAATTTTAGATGCCTGGAGAATAAGATCATAACTCAATACTAAAGAGTTTTATTTTTTATTTAAAAGTGACGATGTCATGTTTTATAAGGAGCCTACTGAAAATTCAAAAGTTTCCCCTGTAAAAGGAACATCACTCTTCCTAAAGAAGGGTTAGTCCTGCAATAAAAATATACTTCTATATTCACCAATAACTACAGCTCAATTTAGCTCTCCAAACTACATATCTATAACTAATTGAGTCCACATTTACATTACAAAATCCATAATAATCCAATTCACAGTTCAAGTATACCAATTTCTAACCCATATACCCTCATTTATACTTAATACATTCAGATAGACTCAATTCTAATCAACAATAACTCAATTTAATCAATTTCATGCATTTATATAAGAACATAAATTTTTACCTCACAAAATATGAAGAATTGCAATACATCGCTTTTGTGAAAATTGATTCACATGATATTTAGAAATTTTTAAAATTATCTTCAACCATTTCTAAGTTGGTGTAAAAATCACCACCCACAAAAATGACGAGCTCATCTCCAGAAATCCCATGGCACTGTTTTTGCGTTGAAACTCCTTCCAGTTTGTGAGAATTGAATGATTAAAACTCAAAGGTGATTCATTTCTGTTCACCAATAAAATGAGTCAATTGGTTTCAGATTCTCTTGTTTAGGGCCACTAGACACGTTGGTGGTGTTAGTTTTGCCCAAAAAGATTAAAATAGGAGATCGGTGACTTACTTAAATGAACCTAAATTTTCAGTCATTTTTGGTCATTTTTTATGAAATAAATTCAAGGGTTTTGTAAAACATCCCGAGAACTTTTCGTAGAGTCATAGATCGTCAAAAATGATGCTCTTACGGTGAAGGTATGAGTACCAAGAGTTTAAAGTGAATAGTAACTTATAGGTAAAAGAGTTTAAGAAAAAAATAAACTTAAACTTTCTTTAAGCTCAACTTAAACTTTTATAAGTTTTTTCCTTATTGGTTCATTATGGATAATTTAATAAAAATTTGGATCATTATAATTAATGACATTTTATGCACCAACTTGAGAGGAAATGATGGGAGATTTTTTTCATAATTATCATGATTGTACAATTGAAGTATAATCTTAAGTTCATAATTTAAAACTATTTAGATCTCTAACTTCTAGTTTCTTTTACCGTCAATATATATATATATATATATATATATATATAAAATAGAATAAAATATTCTCTCTTTTCAATTCCTTTGAAATATTGCTAGACAAAACAATTGTTAAATTATGAGTTTGAATAATCTAATGACAAGGGACTTGATCTTAATGAATGGCAAAGCTATAAAAAGAATATTAATTATGCAAGTTTATGATTTCATAGATAACATATATACATATATTGAATATTGGTTATATGCATTGCTCCTATTTTTCAAACTAGAAACCAACTTACTCGTATTTGGATTAAAATTAAATCAACTAATGCATAGTCACATTGATATGCAAGTAATAATTATAGCACACCACTTCTCTATTCTGTTTTTTTTCAGTTAATATCACACTGACCAGTAGTTTATGGATCCGACCCTATCTCAAGTTTGCTATTTGTAATTGAAAGTGTCTCATACTTTCAGGGAAGGAAACAAATGTGCTGACTTTCTAGCTTACTTGGGTTCAAGTTGTGATGCTAGAGAACGAATTTGGCTTTTTTCCCCTCAGGGTTTTAATTGTCTTCTTATTGCAGATGCTTAGGGTGTAGCCTTTAGTCGTAGTTAGTATTTGTTTTGTTTGTTCTTCTGTAACCAAAAAAAAATTAAAGAGAAAGGTCCATAGTGGCCAACCCTTTCCTCGGTGGCCCATAATAGAAGTGAGGGGTTGGAATTTTGAGATTAAATAGTTTATTAAATTAATAAAATTTTTAATCATTTTATCTCTTTTCAATAAATGCAACTATACTTGCCAAACACTTATTTTCACTTTTCAGCAGTTACAAAAATAGCAATCCTAAACACATAATAAGTACTTATCATTTCAGCAGGTTATCAATCGCTACCGCTCCCCCAAATCAAGCCTGAGTTGAACATGGAATAGTAATCATACATTTAATATTGATATCACATTATGCAATTTTACGAGCCTAATGTTGTAATTTAAATAATCTTATAATACTTAAAAATTATAATTAACAAAGTAAGTTAAATTAAAATTTTGTTGGAAACTTAAATTAAGAAAACAAAATTTTACTTTATTGGTATGAGAATTAATAAAAAATTAATTTTATTGAATTTGTGATGACCTACGGAAAATTTTAATTTTTTTTCATATGGAGACTAAAATTGATAAATGAAAACACAATCAATATAAATATATAGCAAAGTTCCAATTCCGTCTTTAGCCTTTTGGCATACCTACAGAAGTTTTGAGTGCAGTAAAAGTCATTAAGTTATATGTATATATGAGTGAAAGAAATAATTCTTTGGCATCATATGCATTGAGCTACTTTTCGTACCTATTATTTGTTAAGCAACATATTATAAATCGTTGACATTTCAAGAGATGGATTGAAATACTACCAGCTTACAATCTGTCAAGGTAACATGGTAGCATCTGCCAAGGTACCGAATTGGCTTTCCTTGATTTAATACAAATAAGAACCAACCATGCCAGGTCTCAGGGTCCTTGATTTAATATGGACACCCATTGCACTTGTGTGTATGTATATATTTATATATATATATATGTATGTATGTATGTAAAACCCCTGTGAAGTGTCCCAAATTGTTGGAAGGAAATACAAAGCAAGACTGTTTTTACTAAAATGCTTGTCACATATCACGGTGCCAGAAGTAATACGACTATACGAGAACCAACAAGCTTCCATCTTTTTTCTACGAAACTTAAGATTTTAGAAGTACGAATCCTTCTTTTTATTACAAAACCAAGACACGCCAACGCTTTCATGATATGAGCTCGAGTTGGTTCGATTAAAAAACTGATAGACTGGTGCAAGTTGGTGGGAGATTTTCAACGAGTTGCTTTAACAACGCAGAGATATACCTTAGTTCACCATGTGAGCTACGTCTCGGTTTCTGAACTTCCTATTCTTAGATTCTCTGTTTTAAGTCTCACAATCTTGTGAATGAGAAAGGTATGATGATGATCACATTCATGCATCCTGGAAGCTGCACTTCTCTCTTCTCTCTCCTCTCTGAGCCCAGTTGAGTCATTTTCACTTCCAAGATCTCTTTTTTTCGTTCCTGTTCATTATATATATATATATATGTAGCTATTTTCATTGTTAATTGTTCTAAATCGTTATTGCTTTATTAACCCATTTCTCCATCAACGCTTCTGTATCTAGCATTGCATTTGTACTTGACGATTCTAGCTGCCTTTGCTTTTAGCACTTCAGTGGTTACCTTCCCTGTTAGTTGCTTGTTGCCACAACCATGATTCTTCCTGTCTTGATTCTTTGTTTTTAATGTAGATGAGGTGAAGAGAGTTGCTTAGTTGACATGTTAGCGTGGGAAGTTATGTAGGTGAGAAATTCCAAGCTCTAAAAATGGGGTGTACTGCTTCTTCATTTGCTGTTGGGAGGAAAAAGACAAAGCCAATTGTTCCGGAAGTGGTAGTATATGCTCCTTCAATGAGAATACCATGCCAAACAGATCTTCAAAGGACACTTAGAGGACTAGTTCCTCGAGATCTTAGTGATAGATTGGCTTGCCTTCGCAACCAGATTCTGATGGTGGCAGAGGATACGGGTTTGATCTCATAACCCAAATTTTCTGTTCGTTTCTCCTTGCTACTTTCAATCTTATGTATGCTTACTGGGTACATTGACTAATCTAACTATGGATGGGAGTGTTGAGAATATGCACATGTTTTGTTGATTAAACCTTCAGGCATGTTTATGTTGTTTGTCTAGTTGGTAAGCAAAATTTTCAAACTAAGAACCAAAATTGAAACACACAATCTGGGAATTGCAGGAGGAACTGCTGCAACTGAATTAACACGGGCATCTGAGCAGTACTTGTCCCTTCTTATTGGGCTTACCAAGAAAGGTGTTGCAATTTAACTTAATTGAATTATCTGGTTTCCCTGTCAATGTCTCCTCCCTGTTTTACATTTGTTTTGTGTGAATCCTCATCCTGCACAGAAATTGGTATTGAGGGCTTGGTGGAGTTCAAGTGGAAAAATCTAGGAGATCCACGGTTGGTAAGAGTTCTAACAAATCATCTCTTG
The DNA here is from genome assembly GCA_027576715.1 of Erythroxylum flavicans. Lineage (NCBI taxonomy): Eukaryota > Viridiplantae > Streptophyta > Magnoliopsida > Malpighiales > Erythroxylaceae > Erythroxylum > Erythroxylum flavicans. Next base: position 4,974 of record JANZXP010102879.1, read on the forward strand.
GTTATTTTTGCACCACATTTGGAAGTTCGTCCAGTAACGACTTGGATTTTGTTGTGATCAAGAATGAAACCTCTGTGGCAAACATCTGGTTTGAAGTGTTATCCGTTATTCACATGATGGCAATATTGACTTTGTTTGAGGCTAACGCATTGCTTATTCCAAAGGATCACTCTGGTTCTGGCGTAAGGATTCTATCTTCAGGTTTGTACGCTTCACATGGTTAATCTCAAAATTTCGACTATTTTTAGATGGTCACTCGTGATAGCAAGCAAATTATACTTCCAGATTGTAAGAGAGATGCTGTTGATTTGCTGCTCAAGGCATCGGGGTACTTGGAATTCTGTATCCGCCAAGTTTTAGTACGCATACCCTCAAATATCAAGTATGTAAACCAAGGTTTAGGACCTATGGGATTTTTCTTGATACAGTTAAATAAGTGTCATTTAACTTTTGTGCAACTGCTCAGGGAAAGGTTTCCCAAAGATTTGCAGGAAGGTGTACTGGAGGCTATATTAATCCAAGCACTGGGTCAGGTACTTAATGTTGAGAGAGCATTATTAGCATTGTACCAAAGTAAGTTTAAAGGCTCTCTTTATCCGGCAGCCATGGGGATTCCGAAGCAAAGGACAATGGGACAATAAAAAACCTCTGTGATCATCCCGTCCAATGAATTTCCTAAAATATCCATTCAAAGTGAAGGCGTCAACCAAGCAACTGTCCCCTTCTTTAGCATGTGACAACTTGAGCCCCTATAAGTAAAAGACTAAAGGAAAAAAAAAAACTTTCTGAATGTCCATAAGAGCTAAACAATACCTTTTTCTTACCAAAGCACTCTGGAGTCTCAATTGGGTATTTAATCCAATGAGCTAGGTGATCCAATGTGCATTGAGATGCAGCCCTTGTCCTTAATTGTCACTCTTAATGACATGGTAAAAGGTCGTACTAGTTAGTAGTGGATTTGTGGTCGTGCGATTTTCCATCCCTGATACTGTATAAAGAAATAAAGAATAGGCGGCCTACACATCATTGTTTCTGATAAGTAGTAGAATTATCAATGAATGCAGGGAACTGAAATTCAACTGGGTTTGGCTGTTGAAAGTCAAAACGCTACTTTGTCAGTGAAGAGAAGGTTGGCTTGTGAACAAATGATTTACTTCAGTCAGGTTTGTGGTCATTTCCTAAACTTTTATCACTCACACTTGAAAATGTTTAAGCCTTTATTTGCAAACTTCTGTCTGTTTTACCTGATAAGCTCCGCGGCCTATTTATATATGTTTTGACGGTTGAAAAATTAGACATTTGTGATCATATCTTTTTCAACTATTAAATTTAAACTTGCGTGCTTCATGTCAATAACATATTATGTTGCCTGCACATCATTACTTAGGCACTGCTCAACCTATCTTGTTCTTTTCCTATTGTTTTTCAGGCTTATCACTGCTTGTCAGGATATGAAGGAAATCATGAGTGTGGGAAGAAGCATCTCTGGTTCACTAAGCAGAAGTTCCTTGAAGCAAAGGTTTCCAATTCAGTCATCTAAATGCTCATTAGTATGTACCTTCCTGTTAATTGTAATAGTTGAGAAACTCTTTCGTTGTGTCATAAGGCTGCAGCTTACTACTACCATGGTCTAATTCTGGACAAGGGCAGCGAACCGGCATCCCATGTTAGTGCTGTGTGCTGTTTCCTTGCTGCAGAAGAACTTCTGTCCGAGAGCAAGAAGGCCGGCTTAAGCTTTTGTCTTGCAGCTCCTGTGACCAGGTTGGTGTTGACATTGTTTGATATGTCATTGAAACTTCTCTTATTCCATAAATTTTGTTGATAAGGTCTCCTCCACCATGGGGTGCTATGAAGCAACTGCACCAGAAAATTCCTGAAGTTGCATCAAGGAAATCTCAGATGTATGGCTACCTCTTAGAAGAAGAGAAGTAAGCACTATTGCACTCAAAAATTTTGCTAGTTAAGCAAATACAAGCTGATATTTCAAAGTTCCATTGAGCAAAACTAATTATGCAAATGAATTGACATTGTTGTTATGGTCATGGGGCAGGGCTCTACAAGCATTGCCTGACCTTCCAGAGTTCCAGTTGTCTTTAAGACCGGATGAATATGTGTTTCCTGAGATAGATCCAGCATGGAATTGTGGGAAATGGGAAATTCAAAGTCAATCCTTGAAGGAGCACCTTATAGATAGCGAAGAAGAGACAGAAGCACAATGATGAACCCTATTCACCTATTCTTCTGTGTAGCTGGATTAACTCATATACCTCTTACAGGCTTCTCTTTTGCTTTTTGTGAGAAAAAAATAACCATCCCCTTGCTGTTCTTCTTCACAAAACCGTAAATGTTAATATCTGAATACGAGATACTTTTGATGCTATAACCTAGTTTTGCGCGATTATAACTTCTAAGCTCAAGTGTTATGTTACAATTAGTCTATGAAGGGTGTGCTGAATTACCACAGCGAATTGAATATAACACGAGCAAAACATGTTTGCATGCCATTTCTTTTGGGATTATCAACTTTGAAGTCCTTTAGGCCCACTCCTATCAAATTTATCTATAATATGGAGAATAATAATGAGTGTAAACATTTTTAATATCAAATTTGAAAAGTACAAGGGGTTTCTACCAAATCTTGAATTAGGATGGAAATAAGCATCCTTCTCAAACTGGGCCCAATGAATATGTTGACATTGTTGCCGGAATTGAGCATGAACGTTAGACTTTTCCAACTTATATTCTTAATCTCTAAAAATTCCGATTCACAAAAATAATAACCATAAAATTTACCACAAATCGCGGTCACAAAAAACACAGTGATCCTATGTCGTTGTATTTTCTGCACCATTTGATGGTGACGCTTACCCAATTTTGTTTTAACTGGTGAAAATTATGAGACTTGGGAACCTGATATATGTAATGATTTGAAGGCCAAAAATAAATTGACTTTTATTAGTGGAAAATTTTTTAAACCTGACGAGGAATCAAAGTATTATTTAGCTTGGGAAGTAATGAACTCTATGCTAGTTGATTGGATTAAAAATACTCTAGATTCTGTTGTATATGCTAGTGTTGGTCGAATTGATGATGCAAAGGCCCTTTGGGATAATCTAAAATCACGGTTTTCAATCACGAAGGTGACTAAACAGTACCATTTATTGTCTGATCTTTCATCCGCTAGGCAACAAGGTATGTCGATCATGACATAATATATAAAGCTTTTAGTTATATGGGAAGAAATTTCAATTCATGCTCCTACTGATAAACCAAAGTTCAACGCTTGCGTTGAGCAATTTAAAACCTGTAACCTATGACGCTGCTCGTTCTGAAATACTTAATACAAATCCGCTTCCCCTCGTGAGGCTCGATAAGACAACCTATTACGCTGCCCGATCTGAATCACTTATTGAGTGTTTGATTCAAAGAATGAAATAGAGAAGGAATAGAATAGTTATTCTTTAAGAATAGAAATGATGAAGAATAGAATAGAATATGAATTACTTTGTTTGGTTGAAGGAATAGAATAGATAAAGAATTTTTATGCTAGTGTTTGGTTTGAAAATATAAAATTGAAATGTGAAAGGAATAACTAACAAAAAGATCAAAATATCTTTATCTTTAATATCTTTATTATTATTATTATTATTATTATTGTTAAAATTATTATTAATGATATTTATTATTATTAAAGTTTATTATTATTATTATTAAATTCCTTGTTATCATTAAGAAATATATTATTAAAATAATAATAATAATAATAATAATAATTATTATTATTATTATTAATTTTTGACTTATTATTATTCTTATGATTATTAAATTTATTATTATTGTTATTATTAATATTATTATTATTATTATTATTATTACTATTATTATTATATTTTTATTTTTATTTTTATTGTACTTAATATAATTCTTAATATTATTAATTTTACTAATTCAATTCTTATTAATTATTATTAAAGAAAATTTTTATATTAACTATATTTAAATTTTATAATTAAATTCCTTAATTATATTTATTACTATTGTTATTAAATTTGTTATTATTATTAAATTTAATATTCTTATTGTTATTATTATTATTATTACTACTACTACTATAAAATATATTATTCTTATTAATTTTACTTATTTTTATTCTTATTTAATATTAAAATTATTAAAATTATTATTATTATTCTACTTATTATTATTATTATTAAATTTATTATTCTTATTAATTTTACTTATTTTTATTTAATATTAATATTAAAATTATTATTATTATCATTCTACTTACTACTACTACCACTACTACTACTACTACTACTAGTATTATTATTATTATTATTATTATTATTATTATTATTATTATTATTATTATTAGAAGCCTTGAAAGCAACAGAATTATTAGAAGTACCAGCGGAAGGATTCAAAAGAATTGAAGAAGGAATTTCAATCACAAAGGCTGCTCCTGTTATTATAAAACAAAATAATATTTTGATTTACCCGTTGATCAAAATATTACAGAAAGTAGAAAAATTGGAATCTAAGATATCCAAAAAGGAAGATATTTCTGAGGATAACAAGTTAAAAGAAATCCTTAAACAATTAAATCAGGGAATAAACAAAATAAAGATATCAGAAAAAGGAGAAACAGCACCACCAGCTGTTACTAGAAAAATTTATTATTACAAAAATCCTCAAGAAATCTTTGAAAAAGAAAAGGCAAAGTTAGTCAGATCAAAATCAAAATGAGTAGATCATATAGTCTAACAGAACCTAGACAAAGTACAGAATTAAATAGAGGGTTAATTCCTGTAAGAAATTCAGAAAATAATCTTTGTTACAAACGATGGCTTTTATAGCCAGCCTTAGAATAATTTAGGTGGCGGAATAATTATCCCGAGTGCGCATTGGGCCCCATAGCGAATAATTATATTCTTCGTCTTGGGATGCTGATAACAGGACATCAAATGAGCTGTTGATGTAGTTTTTCAATCAACTCTTCCACCTTTTGTTGTTTCTTTTCCAAATTTTTAAGTATTTGGATTATACTTCTTTCAGTTTTCTTAGGTTGATCAATTAAAGTATTGATCAATTCTGTCACGTTTCCAGTTAATAGGGTTTTCCTAAACTGTTTTTCTTATCTTTCTAAACCTTCTTCTAATAACAAGAAATGCTTTAAACAAACTTTTGACAGTAAATTAATACGATCAAAAACAACAGTAATATTATGTAAAACATTTAATTGCAAATCACACAAACAATTCAACTGCTTATCTTCTGTATGATACTGATGCTCAAAACTTTCCTTATAACAAGCAATTCTTATACCTTCCTTAGTTTTCAAATTATGCTCTGGCACAGACAAGTCTAAGTATTCCAATCTCTTCCTATTTTTGAAATATTCTTGCTGATCATTTATCTAGAATTGTTAATTTGTTAGCAGGTACAGAATCATGGACTCAGGAAGAAGACCAGGAAAACAACCAAGAGAAGATGAGCGCAAGCCAAAAAGAAATACTTCAGAATTTGCCTCAGGCTTTGGACGAGATCAAACTATTCTGTCTGTCATTTACTTAAATTATTACAAACTGACACACTATCTACAGTACCTAGTGGAATTATTAGTTCCACTTACATGCATAGTATTTACAAGTGTTCAATTTTCTGTGGTTGATGGAAATTTTCCATCTTTTCTTGTCGACCATTATCTCATTTTCTTTTGAGATAACGAGGATTGCGTCTATCTTCTTGTCCTTCCTCTCTTTGGCTTGATCCAGCAACAGAGTCTCCACCATAAATAATTTCTTCTTTCTGACTCATGTGTTCTTCTTTTTGACTCAGTCTTTCCATCATTATTATTTCTTGTTTGTCTTCATTACTCTGAACTTCAGCTTCCAGACATTCCTGTTTTAATTCGCGGATGGTCTCAATTAACTCACCAACTTCTTGAGATAGTCGTCTGATTTCCTGATCATACTGTTCAATTAATGGGTCTGCACGTGGTTCATCTTCAATGAAGATTTCTTCATTTGGATCTGTGATGCAAGTCCAGATGTAATTGAGGGCTTCATTAAAGGAATAGAATCCTTTAAACTTGGGTTTCTTCACGGAGCCTATAGACCTGCACAGAGTTGAATAATAACAATATATACCTTTATCAGGTCCATTAGTAAGAGCATAATATGAATAACTCTTTCCTTGAGGAGGTTCCATAATTTTGCTGAAATAATACTGTGTTGTACAGCAAGCATCATGTTTCTGTTTGCTGTTTGATGCTCTCTATAGTGCATCTAACAAGCATTTTTGTTGTTCGTCAATTGGAAGATTTTCCAATGGTCTGTATCCTGTAGGATCATCTTTTTCTAAAATTGGTAATTGAGTTTTTCCAAATCGACAGAATCGTCGTTTGTTTCTTTCCTCTTGTAGTACCGAAGAGGATCTTTTCTTGAGTCCTTCTGCCTCCTTAAGTCTTTGTTGTATTAGATCAATTAATCGAACGAAACCCTTAGGATCCCGCTGAGAAGTATTCTGGCTTTCTGTTGATCCTTCTCCTTTAATAGTTTGATTTCGTGCAAGGCCTGAGGCAAATTCTGAAGTATTTCTTTTTGATTCAGGTTCATCCTCTTTTGGTTATTTTCCTGATCTTCTTCCTCCTGAGTCCATGATTCTGTACCTACTAACAAATTAACAATTCTTGATAAATGATCAGCAAGAATATTTTTCTTTCCATCTATATGTTCAAAGATTATATTAATTCCAGTTCCTGTTATGAAATCTATAAAGTTAATCCATCTTATTCTAGATGGTTTTGTCTGTGACTGTTTGTTATAAAAGCTAATTATAGCTTGACAGTCAGTTCTAAGAGTAATTTCTTTTTGATCCAAATAATGAATTTTCATTGCATTTAAAGTGTTTATGCATGCTGCTATTTCTGCATCAATAGTAGACTCAATTATTGAGAATTTTCCACTACTGTAAGCAAAAACTTTTTCTGTACTAATTGGATCATATTTATTTTTCTTCCATTTTGCTACTCCTCCCCATCCTTCCATACATCCATCAGTTTCTAATATTATGTAGGATCCTTTAGGAGGTAATTCCATTTCTGGTAAGCTATTAACTATAGCCTTTATTTTTCTTACTAATTCCCAATCCATTTTTGCCATTCTTTTATCAGCATTGGGTGCTGTCTTATTATACAAGGGTCCTAATAATATTCCAAGTTTTGGAATATAATTTCTTGCATAATTTAGAATTCCTAACCAAGATCTTAACCCTTTCTTTTTTTTCAGCTGATCTTCAGGAAATTCTGATAATTTCTTAATAATATGTGGTTGCAATTTTAATTTTCTGTTTCCAATAATGGCTCCAAAAAATTCCACCTCAGGAACCCCAACAACTATTTTTTCTTTTGATAATACTCGACCATGTTGTTTACAAATATTGAAAAATATTTGTAAATGCTTTTTATGTTTCTTTTTTGTTTCTGAAAAAATTAATATATCATCGATATACGCTGCTATGTAATTTTCATGACCTTTGAAGCAATAAGCCATTTTTCTTTGAAAAATTACTGGAGCATTTTTAAGGCCGAATGGCATAACAAGCCATTCATATAGTCCATCAGGAAGTATAAATGCTGTCCATGGTATTGATTCTGGATCCATAGCAATTTGATGAAAACCACTTTTCAAGTCAAATTTACTATAGATTCTACTGTTTCCAACTTTCTTTAGGACAGTATTTATTTCTGGTAAGGAATACTGATCCTTATGAGTATTCTGATTTAATTTTCTGTAATCGTATACCATCCTTTCTTTCCCATGTTTGGTTTCTCCTGTATTCGGATCAATAGTTCTTCCAGAATAGACTATCATAGCCATAGTCCTATGTCTTGAATGTGATGGTCTTATAACTCCCGAATTTAATAAGGCTTCTGTATGTTTCTTAAATTGTGTTTCCATTAAAGGAGTGATATGCTTTAGTGGTTTATCCTGAATAGTAATTTCAGGATTAATAATATCCAGCTTGCAAACCACTTTATTCTTGATCCAATGTTTCTGAGGGTTCTTCCCTATATATTCAAGCTCTTCTAATTCTTTTAATGCTTCTGTAATTTCTTTACTATATTGAGGAAATGATCGAATGAGAATACATTGTCCTAATTGTAAATTGACAGCATGTGCATTCTGTGCACAAATACATTTAGACGTACGTATTCAAAAGAAACCGAGTATGTATGTACCCTCTATCTCAGATAAAGATAGAGTTATAAAAGATCGCACCCACGTTTTCGTTTCTGGTATCAGAGCATAAGGTATGAACTCTAACTAATTTATTTATTTTCTGTATGAGAAAGTGTTTAAAAGTTTCATTATAACAAGCATAATTCTTTTCTTGCTCAATAAAATGATCTGGTAAGATTATGTTAGTTTGACGTATAGAAAAACAAGTGGTGCAGCAGGATATGACTTATACAGTGTAGACTGTATTATTATCCCACCATTTGAAAGAAAAAGTATTTCCACTGGTATAAGAATGGAAATTGGTAGACCTGGAATTTATGGAAGGATAGCAGGAAAATCCTCCATTGCAAAAGAAGGAATAGATGTAGCTGCGGGAGTAGTAGACTCTGACTACCGAGGTACGATTTATGTTCTTTTAGTTAATCCAGGAAGAAAAGAAAACTTTGTGGATATTGGTGATCCAATTGCACAAATTATATTTGAACAATATTTTGTGCCACAAATACAAATAGCAGAAAAATTAACTGAGACAGAAAGAATGACAAGTGTCTTTATGAAAGAAAAAGAAGCAGTATTAACTGTATGTCCTGATGAAGCTAAGTTGGGATTTCCAAGAAAAATAAACAATCAGTTGTATAATCTTACAGTAGGATTCCTATTTCTGAAATATTCATCAATTATGGATTGGAAACTTTCAATCTGTAATCCTCTACTAGTCATACAATTTTATTGTTACCCAGTGTTACCTTTAAAGGACTCGGTCTCTTTTTCCCTTTTTAGTCTTCCAAGACTCTTATAGGTACTTATTCTGTTATCCTTTCCTTCAAAGCCTACCTCTGAATAACAATATAATTTTCCAACTATTTAAGGATATTGTTAAAATTTTCACCTGAATTATGCTTGTTATAAAGAAGGTTTTGAACATCAGTATCATACAGAAGATAAGCAATTGAACTGTTTGTGTGATTTGCAATTAAGTGTTCTGCATAATATAACTGTTATTTTTTATTGCATAAATTTACTATCAAAAGTTTGTTTAAAGCATTTCCTTTTATTAGAAGAAGGATTAGACAGACAAGAAAAACAGTTTAGGAAAAACCTATTAACTAGAGACATGACAGAATTGATCAATACTCTACTTGATCAATCCAAGAAAACTGAAAGAAGTATAATTCAAATACTAAGAAATTTGGAAAAGAAACAACAGAAAGTGGAAGAGTTGATTGAAAAATTATATCAACAACTCGTTTGATGTCCTGGCTAGTAGCATCTCAAGACAAAGAACACATAGAAGCTTTGAAAGCAACTGAATTGTTAGGAGTGCCAGCGGAAGGATTCAAAAGAATTGAAGAAGGAATTTCAATAGCAAAAGATGCTCCTGTGCTTATAAAACAGAATAATATTTTGATTTACCTGTTGATCAAAATATTACAGAAATTAGAAAAATTAGAATCTCGAATTTTCAAAAAGGAAGTTACCCCAGAAGATAATAAGTTGAAAGAAATTCTTGAACAATTAAATCAAGGAATAAACAGAATAAAAATATCAGAAAAAGATGAAACAGCACCACCAGCTGTGACAAGAAAAATATATTATTATAAAAATCCTCAAGAAATTTTTGAAAAAGAAAAAACTAAGTTGGTTCGATCCAAATCAAAATGAGTAGATCATTTACTCTAACAGAACCTAGATAAAGTACAGAATTAAATAGGGGATTAATTCTTATAAGAAATACAGAAAATAATCAGCTGATCCCAACTACAGAAGATCAGATTCGTGATTACAGAAGATGGCAACAAGCTATTTCAAAAGCATCTCAAAGAATTCCATTTATGAAAAGAAAAGATAAAAATAGACTAAGGGCTTTAGAAATGGACCTAAACCCAGAAGAACAATTAAGGTTATCCAATAGGCAAAGAGCAAATATAGTACCTGCTGAAGTACTATATACTACAAATTGGTCTGAACCTAGTCATAAGGTGTATCAACACTATTCTGAAGAAAGAAGATTGATCATCAATCCTGATGATCAAGAGGAAATGAAATTAATTACAGAACAGTCTTACAGAAAATTATAACAAGAAGGGCTACAACACATTCAATTAGGAATGGTAATGATAAGAATTCATGCTTTACACAGAAAACAAGCTGGTGTCAAAGTATTGGTAGTTATTAGGGACACCAGATGGGGTGATGTTAGATGAATCCTTGGTCAAATGGAAATAGATCTGGCAAATGGAACAGAATTAGTATTTTTCTGCCTGATGAAATGATGTCAATACAGGATTTCTATAATCATATAGAAATAGTGGTGAAAACAATGGGCTATGAGACATGGATAGGAGGTGAGTCAAATTTATTGATAACAAGGGCAATAGTTGCAAGACTCACGAATACCAGTTATGCAACATTTAGATATAATGTAACAGATCTTGTGGAATATCTTGCAAGTCATGGAGTAAAAGCAATTCCAGGAAAGGCATACTCTGTACAACATTTAGAAGGAGAAAGATGGCAAATAAAACCTCCTTCAGAAATAAATGTTGATACCAAAAACGAAAATGTGGGTGCGATCTTGATCTTTTTGAAATTTTGACGCTTTTGGATCTTGCAAACTTATTGTATAAACAATAAGGGAATATTGCACATAAACTATACCGAACTGAGCTTTTATTTGATTGAGAGAAATTTTATAGGAGACTTAGAGAGAAGTTTCGGAGCGTTTTTAGGTGCTTCGCTTGCCTTCTCTGATTACATACGAGGGCTTTTATAGCCAAGGCTTAGAATAATCTACGTTTTGGAATAATTATCCCAGGTGCTCATTAGGCCCCATAGCAAATAATTCAATTCCTTTGCCTACTTATTCTGTCTGCCACTTACTCTAATTATTACAAACTGACACACTTAAACAGTACTTGGTGGAATTATTAGTTCCACTTACATGCATAATATTTACAACTATTAAGTTTTCTGTGTTTGATGGAGATTTCCATCTTTTCTTGTCGACCATTATCTTATTTTCTTTTGAGATACCGAGGATTTCGTCTATCCTCTTGTCCTTCCTCCTTTTGGCTTGATCCAACAATAGAATCTCCGCCATAGATTATTTCTTCTTTTTGTCTCAGTCGTTCCATCATTATTATTTCTTGTTTATCTTCATTGCTGCTGACCTCAGCTTCCAGACGTTCCTGTTTCAATTCATGGATGGTTTCAATTAATTCACCAACCTCTTGAGATAGCCGTCTGATTTCTTGATCATATTGTTCAATTAATGGTCCTGCACGTGGTTCATCTTCAATGAAGATTTCTTCATTAGGATCTATGACATAACTCCAGATGTAATTGAGTGCTTCATTAAAGGAATAGAATCCTTTAAACTTGGGTTTCTTCATGGAGCCTATTGACCTGCACAAAGTTGAATAATAACAATATATTCCTTTATCAGGTCCATTGGTAAGGCATAGTATGAATAACTCTTTCCTTGAGGAGGTTCCATAATTTTACTAAAATAATACTGTGTTGCACAGCAAGCATCATGTTTCTGTTTGCTGTTTGATGCTCTCCAAAGTGCATATAACAAACATTTTTGTTGTTCATCAATTGGAAGATTTTCCAATGGTTTATATCCTGTAGGGTCATCTTTTTCTAAAATTGGTAATTGAGTTTTACCAAATCGATAGAATCGTCGTTTCTTTCTTTCCTCTTGCAGTATTGAAGAGTTAAAACCTTCTGCTTCCTTAAGTCTTTGTTGCATTAAATCAATTAATCGAACGAAACCTTTAGGATTCCGCTGAGCAGTATGCGTGCTTTCTGTTGATCCTTCTCCTTTAACAGTTTGATTTCGTTCAAGGCCTGAGGCAAATTCTGAAGTATTTCTTTTTGGGTTGGGCTCATCCTCTCTTGGTTATTTTCCTGATCTTCTTCCTGAGTCCATAATTCTGTACTTGCTAACAAATTAACAATTCATGATAAATGATCAGCAAGAATATTTTTCTTTCCATCTATATGCTCAAAGACTATATTAACTCCAGTTCCTGTTATGAAATCTGTAAAGTTAATCCATCTTATTCTAGATGGTTTTGTCTGTGACTGTTTATTATAAAAATTAATTATAGCTTGGCAGTCAGTTCTAAGTGTAATTTCTTTTTGATCCAAATAATGAATTTTCATTGCATTTAAAGTGTTTATGGATGCTGCTATTTCTGCATCAATAGTGGACTTAATTGTTGCAAATTTCCCACTACTGTAAGCAAAAACTTTTTCTGTACTAATTGGATCATATTTGTTTTCTTTCCATTTTGCAACTCCTCCCCATCCTTCCATACATCCATCTGTTTCTAATATTATGTAGGATCCTTTAGGAGGTAATTCCATTTCTGGTAGACTATTCACCATAGCCTTTATCTTTCTTATCAATTCCCAATCCATTTTTTTCATTCTTTTATCAGCATTGGGTGCTGTCTTATTATACAAGGGTCCTAATAATATTCCAAGTTTTGGAATATAATTTCTTGCATAATTTAGGATTCTTAGCCAAGATCTCAACCCTTTCTTTTCTTTAAGCTGTTCTTCAGGAAATTCTGATAATTTCTTAATAATATGAGGTTGCAATTTTAACTTTCTGTTTCCAATAATGGCTCCTAAAAATTCTACCTCAGCAACTCCAACATCCATTTTTTCTTTTGATAATACTAGACCATGTTGTTTACAAATATTAAAAAATATTTGTAAATGCTTTTTATGCTCCTTTTCTGTTTTTGAGAAAATTAATATGTCATCAATATATGCTGTTATATAATTTTCATGACCTTTGAAACAATAATCTATTTTTCTTTGAAAAATTGCCGGAGCATTTCTAAGGCCGAATGGCATGACAAGCCATTCATATAGTCCATCAGGAACTATAAATGCTATCCATGGTATTGATTCTGGATCCATAGCAATTTGATGAAAACCACTTTTCAAATCAAATTTACTATAAATTCTGCTGTTTCCAATTTTCTTTAGGATAGTATTTATTCCTGGTAAGGAATACTGATCCTTATGAGTATTCTGATTTAATTTTCTTTAATCATATACCATCCTTTCTTTCCCATGTTTGGTTTCTCCTGTAACAGAATTATGGACTCAGGAAGAAGATCAGGAAAACAACCAAGAGAGGATGAGCCAGAATCAAAAAGAAATACTTTAGAATTTGCCTCAGGCCTTGGACGAAATCCGACTGTTAAAGGAGAAGGATCAACAGAAAGCGAGAACCAATGGATTCACATGAAGGTATACAAATGTTAATTGGATGTAATTTTATACGAGCCCAACATGGTGGTGTAAGGTTGGAAGGGACAACTGTATCCTTCTACAAGAATGTATCATTGATACAAACTAGCACAGAAATTATGGCAAAATATGCCATACGAGAATTAGAATTAAGCTCTGAAGAATATTATACCATTAAAGAAATGGTATATTATAATATTGGGAAAAGTACTCCTCAATATAGTAACTTTACTGAAATAATACTGTGTTGCACAGCAGGCATCATGTTTCTGTTTGCTATTTGATGCTCTCCATAGTGCATCTAATAAGCATTTTTGTTGTTCATCAATTGGAAGATTTTCTAATGGTCTGTATCCTGTAGGATCATCTTTTTCTAGAATTGGTAATTGAGTTTTACCAAATCGACAGAATCGTCGTTTCTTTCTTTCCTCTTGTAGTACTGAAGAGGATCTTTTCTTAAGACCTTCTGCTTCCTTAAGTCTTTGATTCTATGCTTTGTCTAGGTTCTGTTAGAGTAAATGATCTACTCATATTGATTTTGATCTAGTTAACTTGGCCTTTTCTTTTTCAAAATATTAGGGATACTAGATGGGGTGATGTTAGAGGAATTCTTGGTCAAATGGAAATAGATTTGGCAAATGGAACAAAACTGGTATATTTTCTGCCTGATCAAATGATGTCAATACAGGATTTCTATAATCATATAGAAATAGTGGTGAAAACAATGGGCTATAAGACATGGATAGGAGGTGAGTCGAATCTATTGATAACAAAGTCAATAGTTGCAAGACTCACAAATACCAGTTATGCAGCATTTAGATATAATGTAACAGATCTTGTAGAATATCTGGCAAGTCATGGAGTAAAAGCAATTCCAGGAAAGGCCTACTCTGTACAACATTTAGAAGGAGAAAGATGGCAGATAAAACCTCCTTCAGGAATGAATGCTAGGATTCCTAATGCTGCAAATATATGGGAAAATGATGATGGGTCAATGAGTATTCGTTTGACTGGATATAGAAATAGAGGCCCAGCCCAACCTATTAATGTTGATAATCAAGATTTGGAAAATCTTGAAGAAGAAATAGAAACAACAAATGTGCTTTTGCATGAAGAAATGTGTAATGAAGAAATACGTCAAACTAACAGAATCTTACCAGAGCATTTTATTAAGCAAGAAAAGAAAAAGGGAATAATCTGGGATTATTTAGGAGAGGATTGTAAGTATATGGTAAAATATACGGCTCCTAAAGAAGAATTAGTAAT
>JANZXP010102920.1:0-19609 GCA_027576715.1 Erythroxylum flavicans
GCGTCTCTAACCCAATCTTTACAATCAAGTTAAGAATATGCACAAAACAATGAATATGAAATAACTTACCTCTAGTCAATAAGCTCCCAACTTGCATCTTACCCTTTGTTGTCGACTATGATGGAGGATACTTTGTTATCCATGTTCAAATTCATCAAACAATCTTTCAACACATTTGCCAATTTTCACTTATATGCGGAGTCGGCACATAAATGAACTTATCATAAAAAAGCATACCAACATGAATCCTAAATTCATAAAATAATGATAAAAGTAAATGATAACAATATTAAAGAATATAAATTACCTCAAAAGTCTATTATATAACTTCTAATCATTATCAATATAATGTGTCGTCACTGCCATGTAACCCTTTTTTTGGTTATCGGCTATCCACACGTCCGTTGTTATGGCAATTCGTCCTTGAACACTCAACAATGCTCTTAATGTTTCTCTCATCTTGTTTTCATAAATTTTGAAAATATCATTCCTCAATGTATTCCGACTTGGAACCTTGCAAGTCGGTTAGAGTGAATTAAGAAATATCCTGAATCTCTTGCTTTCAACTATAGCTAATGGTTGTTCATCTCCAATAACCATATTAGCCATCAAAATTCTTGATCAATTATTGTCAAAAGTTATTAAGGTTATTTTATTCTTTCCTTTCATAAGGTTAGGGGACAAAAATATTTGACCTCCTAAAACCATCTTCCTTCTAGTACATAATTATGTATGTCTCTTTAAATAAGACGTTCCACCTTCTGAACCACTAGAATATAACTTATGACAATAATTACACTCTGCTTTTTCAATTTCGTCCATCGATATAGTCTTCTTAAAGTGATTCCAAACTTCACTTTTATGTTGACTAACTTGAGTTCTATTTGAACTTCTATTGTCACTTAGTGTTGGAATAGAAGTTTCCACTTTTACCTTCGGTAGTGGATTAGAACTCTCAACTGAAGGAATATGTTCATCCATCTGACAAAAAACATATAAATACTTGAGTTTAGAAATAAAATATTGCAATTTCGTTTTGTATTTGATTTGTAATATCTTACCCCCTCTTTTTGAGTTGGGTTTATTGAAATTGAAAGATATTCACCTGTAAATCATTACTCAAGCATGGATAAAAAAAGGTAAATTACTGAGATGTAACATCTTAAGGGAAAGGAAAATAAATGGCATTCAAAAACAACCTATTGAAAACAACTCAGATCCTTCAAATAGAAAACATCAATAAATGAAATTAGGTACTTTAAAGAAACAAAAAATCATGATGATGACTAATAATGTATTAGTATAGGAGAGAAGTCGTGGCACAATTAGTCCATTTTTTATGAATTATTTTTCCTGGGATATAATTATTAATTGCATAAGATTCTCATCGACTCATTCCTTCACCCTAAGAGAGAATAACTAGAACATAACTTTAAAAAGGGACCAACTAAAAACGACAATAACGTCAGCATAGACACATAAAATACTAAACTTTTTTACCAACATCACACATTAGATAAGTCAAAAATTGAAAAGTACAGTTGAAGCAAAAATGATATTCTATTTGAAGATACTGTTCTATGTTTGGGAAACGTTCTTTACACCAACAAGGATTGAGAAATCCTACTTGTCAGTTCTTTCAACTAGAACTGTAGATGCTAAATTCAACTTTAGCCATCATTTAGTTGCCCAGGTACATTTCGTTAATTGCTCATATCCTAACTACAACTAACAGTCACTGAGAGAGATAGATAATAAGTTGGTCAATAGTTTAAGTTACTTCTGTTTCAAGGTTGAAAACTATGACGCATCTATAACTAAGAATTGTTAATCACTTTGAACTTCCAGTATTGCCTTATTCAATATGGGAAAGGTGATAGTTATGATTTGCATTATGTTTTAGGGGGGGTTCAATTTGTTAGGTAATTAGTGTTAAGTTGAGTGTTGAGTGTTTGTTTAGGCTTTAATTACGTTAGTTTATGTGTTTAAGTGTTTTTATAGGTTCGTATGAGTCTTTGAGCTTAAATGTTATGTTTTTGAGGTACCTTGATGTGTTTGTTAGTGTTTTAAGGTAAACGATAAAAAACGGAGAATTTTTAAATAGTTTTGGGCCAAAACCATGTCTTACGATCGTGGCACACGTGACAGAAAGATGTAAGCCACCAAGTGCCAGGCCACAATCATGATAGAGAGGTCAGAACTAGGCCATGATCGTGACACTGTGATCATGATCGTGATAGAGAGGGTTAGGCGTTGGGGTAGACACAAAAACAACTCAAAACGTCAAGTTTTGAGGGACTTTTTAGACCGTTTCTACCCCAAATCAACCCTAGGGCTTCCAAGGTATAAATAGAACATTAAAGAACAAAAGAGAGAGCTTTTTGCAACAGCCAAATTTTGAAACCGTAGAGAGCTTATCAAGAGATTTAAGGAAGGAGACAAAGGAAGAGAGACACAGAGAAAAAGCTTGACGTGAAGTACTTCCCGAAACAAGTAGTTTCCCACCGTTGCTGCCTCTATTAATCCATTCCAATAGTATTTTTTGATTTTATTTTAATCTTATTGATGTATAAAATTAGGATATTCATTGAGAATAGGTTTTGTTGAATGTTGATTTATGTCTACTCACCTTCGGGATTTTTATCTTTGATATTAATGAGGTTTGATTTATTGTGTTTTTATTGAATTATTCGTGATTCAAATTCTGTGCTTAATAATTCGGTAATAAACTGAGAGGGTGAACCGAGTGAAATTTCATCAAACTGGGCTAACGAGAGTTAAGTAGTTTAATAGATTAAAAATTAAATCAAACCGGTAAAATCATGTAACGGGAGATCGAGCATAGGTTTCTGATAGGTTATTGGATAATTTCATAACTAATTTAGGTTTTGGGTTATTGGAAATTGAGAGATTACAATTCTATAATTTAAATTAGGGTTGAAGATTATAACACAGGAGAGAGTAATCCACCCTAAGACCATCTAGACCTAGTAACTTAGTGATTCCATAATCAATTAGATTTTCATTAAAGTTAGATTAGAGCCCCCTTCTTTTAATTGGTAGTTCCTTAATTGGGTTGTGCAAAATTGCTATCTTGTTTATAATTTTTGAATTTAATTCTTGAGATTGATTGTTGATTAATTAATTTTCTACCTAGTTGTTTATTTCAGTTATTTGTGAATTTGAGTTAAGCCTTAGATTTTAGGATTAAATTACTCCTCCTTATGGGATCCATACCTTAAGCACTACGTGAACGACCCATACGCTTGCGGTATTATCGAGGTTATGAATATTAAAACTTAGCATACGTAAACCGTCGATTAAGTTTTTTAGCGTCGTTGTCGAGGGGACGATAGTTTAGTTCTATAGTTGAATGTGTTGGTTAAATTAGTTTTTAATTTTTATTTTCATTCTTTCATGTTATTTCAGAAATCACGCTCTTGCATGAACATAAGAGTTATGAGAGTTCAGGTCGTGCAGCAGAGACATTAGATTTAGATATTAATAAACCAGAATGAAACCTTAGAAAAGCTCGGCATAAGGAAGAAGAAGAAGTAGGAAAATCAACAATGGTCGAGGAGTTTTAACAAGATACGGACCATGGAGCAAACCAAGGATGGACACAAAGGACCTTAATGGACTTCATGAGGTTGGGGTTCAATGCAGCGAACTAAGGAGTTGCTAGGCGACCTGTTCAAACGGCCTTGTTCGAAATTAAACCTGCACTTCTCAATATGCTTTAGCAGAATGTGCAATTCTATAGATTGGATAACGAGGATCTGAATGCACACATATTCAATTTCCTCCAGATCTATGGTACTTTCTAGTATCATCAAATGTTGGAAGATGCAGTTAGAATTAGGCTGTTTCCTTTTACTCTTAGAGATAGAGCGAAGGTTTGGTACCATTCACTGAGCCCAGCCAACATCATGACGTGGGATCAACTGGTGCGTGCTTTCTTGGACAAGTATTTCCCATTAACGTAGACCACCAAGATTACAAAGAAAATCACCAATTTCCAACAAGGTGATGGGGAATCAGTCTATAAAGCATGGGAGAGATATAAGGACTTACAATGGAAGTGCCCACACCATAACCTGCCAAAGGAGTTCCTGTTGCAGACTTTCTACAATAGAGTGAACCCACCAACAAGAGCCACGATCGATGCAGCTTCAGGAGGATCCTTAATGTAGAAGACAGTCGATGAAGCAGAGTAGTTGATAGAGGAGATTGCTAGCAACAACTATTTGTGGATGAATGAGCGAAGTAGGCAACCTGCTACTTTCAGAGAGCATAAGGGTATTTTCACGATCGATCAAATGACTGAGATGCAAGCAAATATCGACAATTTGACGCAACAGCTCAATAGTATGAAGGCGTCATCCTCAGCTCTAATGAAGGTTGTACATTTAAAGTGTGAGCTTTATAGCCAGTTAGACCATGACACTGTGGACTGCTATTTGATGAAAGAAGGAGATCTGGAGCAAGTGAACTATATAGGAGTACCATATAGACGAGAAGGGTTAACAATCCCTACTCTAACACTTACAACCCTAGGTGGAAGAACGACCCTAACTTCTCCTGGTTGAATAGTATTGACAAATAATTTAGGCCTCAAGGACAATCGAGCTTTCAGCAAGATAAAGCAAGCTCGATGGATCGCAGTTAGACAAGATTTTGGATAAGATCATAGGCATGGAGGATGCACACAAGAGGCTCGAAAACAAATTTAAGCAAGTAACGAAGAATCACGCCTTATCTATACACAATCTAGAAGTCCAAGTGGGCTAATTAGAAGATGCAATGTCTACTCGGAATGTTGAAACCCTTCCAAGCAACACCAAGTCTAATATGAAAGAAAGGATCATGGTCATCAGTTAGACCTATGATGAAGAACTAGAACAGGTGCAGGAAGAAGGAGATAAAGGGAAGTGGTCAAGAAGACCTTTTAAGTGAGCCAATGATCGAGTCAATTAAGGCAACTCGGCGGGTATTTCCATTCCTTATTTTGGCTCACTAAGAGTTAAATGCAAAGAGGGCAGTAAGGAAGTTAGAGGAGATTGAGCAAAATAAGGTCGAGGAAATGAAAAACCAACTCCAAATAGAGCTCGCGTTAAAGGAATATGTTAAGAAGAAGGTTAAGGAGCGAATATTGAAAAAGGACCCTAATAAAGCACAGAAGAAAGAGGACCTAAGGGACTTTTTCATCCCCTGCAGTATCAATAGAATCACCATAGATAGGGCATTTGTGGATTTAGGAGTGAATATAAACATGATGCCCTACACCTTTTGTCTGAAGTTGAGGTTAAGAGAGTTAGTACCCACCAAGTTTTTGGTAAAGACGGCCTTACAGAACAATGCATAAACCGATGGGGATTATAAATGATATGCAAGTAAAAGTTGATAAATATACCTTTCCTACAGACTTCTACATATTGCACATTAGAGAAGATATAGAGACCTCGATATTTCTTAGATGACTATTCCTGGCCACTACACGTTTAATCATTAATGTTGATAGGGGTGAATTAACTCTGAGGATAGGAAAAGAGAAAATAACCTTCCAAGTGTCGTGGAAAGATTACGGATCTCCTTTACCTCGAAAGAATAGCAAAGAACCTGAACCTCGAGGTGAATGGGAGGATATTGAGGATCCTAGGAATGCATTCCAAAAGAAGCACTTGTGAAGAAGAAGACGAGAAAAAGAGAATTGCAAAGAAGGTGTGAATTGTAACATGGTAGCTAAAGTTCAAACTTTGAGATTAATGTCGGCACTACCATCGTACCATTCATTCTAACCACCTTGAGCTTAAAAGAGCATAGAGTTATTGATGTTAAAAGAAGCGTTGTATGGGAGGCAACCCATAGAAAATTAGTTTCTTGTTTATTTTTGTTAGAATGTTTCATTGTTAGGATTATTTTTTGTTTTCGAATAAAAATTAAGACGGAATAGGATTTCGGGATAAAGTGGATGAATTGAGCAAGCAAGTAAAGACAGGTAAAAACGGGCTGCAAAAGAATGAAGTGAAATTGAAAAGATTGGAAAAAGAACAAACAAAAAAAATCAAGAAGTGTGGGAAACCTGCAGGCCACGATCGTGGCCTGCAATTGGGCAATAATGAGGGAGGGTGCAGTTTTTATAAAATTTTTACCATTTTACCCTTTTAACCACCTATTTATTCAGATCTAACTTCACTTTTACATTCACTTGCATTTTCACTTTATCTCTATAGACTTCAAGCTTACAACCACTCTCAAATCTCTCTAAAAATTTCAATCTTCCAAATTCTACTCAAGTCCCAAAAATTATGTCGCGTATTAAGCAATCAGCCTAACGGGAGCAATCAGGACGAATTTAAGTTGTAGGACGTGGAAGAAGAAACCGAACAGTAGACTTTGGCGTGCCCTTACCCATCTACACAAAGAAGGAAGGTATTTGTTTCTGAACTCTTAATGCTAGACAAATTGTCGTTCCAAGTACTTTGATTTTAAACACTTGATAGGTTATAGTTGCGCAAGATAGAAGAAAATTTCGCTGAACAAATCCAATGGACCCAATTTATTTGGTTCCAATTACCTATCTATCAAGAGCTCACATTGGAATTTTTCACTTCACTAACTTATGACCCGTAGGAACCCCAAGGAATTGTGGTTTAGGTTAAGAGGAAGAGCTTACGAATTGAATGTAAAACTCATGTGCGATATATGTTGATTCCCTGAATCCTCCATCGTCGATTAGCATGATGATTTTCATCCTTGTCAATATTGGAATGAGCTTACTGGAATTGAGCAATTTCATGCCAAGAATGCTCATAACAACTTTATAAGGTCTTACAAAAACTTATTGTTGCTTGAATTTATGTGTCAGCCTGTTTTTGACAAAACTAAAACCAACAAGTGTTCCACAAAGTAACTCTTTATGTTGTGGTATATGGACTACAATATTTCAGTTTGCACATCTACACATGTGCTAAATAACATTGTTGTGACTCCACATCGGAGGAGCAACAATCTAGGAATGGGGTACATAATGTTTGCCATTGCGGAATATTTTGGCATAGACTAGAGTGGATTAACTGTTCATCTCCCTGAATTCCTAAACCATCACTACTTATGGCGGGATGAAATCCTTAAGTCTCACAACATGGAACTTAGGGATATCAGCCAAAAGACATGTCAGAATTAGGGTTAGTCAGGCGAGCTCAAATTCAGCCCCGCCACAGCAAGCAAAGGAGGAATCTACCAATGAAGAGTCCGAGGAAGAGGAAGAACATGGTTGGAAAGAAGTTCTAGATGCAATCTCTGAAATCAACTAGACACTTACAGAGACTACCAGAATGATGAAGGAGATATCCGTCGAATCCACAGATATTTCGAGGCTCAAGGCGTTCAATTACCACCTTCGACACCATCACCACTTCCATCTCCATAGGATTTGTGTCTAACCCATTTATTTTTCTTTTTTCAAATTAGCCTTTAGTTATATTTTTCTTTTATGTTTATTTCTATTTTACTTTCTGTTTACTTTAATTTCTGTCTTTTTTTCTTTTATGTGCTTGTTTGCTTCCTTTTCACATTGACGATAATGTGATGTTTAAGTGTGGGGAAAGGTTATGTGTTTTACTTTTTATGTGTGATTTTGCATACTGTATGATAGTTATTAGGTTGTATTGTGTGAAATGTGTGAATGTGTCAATGACTTAGATGAAGTGAAATTTATTTAATTTTGAACATAGTCTATTAGGTTGTGAATAATCATTAGCTCGTAAAATTAGTGAATTAGAGGTCTTTGGATAACTATACAGCTTAATTAGGATTTAGTGTAAATTTAGCACCCTTTATATTGTCACATTCATTCATAATTTGAGGCCTTTCAACTTAAGTAGCTTAACTAGTATTTTTCATCGAAATGAATAGCTTAAACAAAAAGGTAGGCAATAAAATAAATTAATTAAAAAAAGTGTTAAATCACTATTCTGCCGACCTTCATGTTATGAATAGAGCTAGTAGCTAGTTGAAAACATGATATAGCTGAGTAACCGGATTGACACGCATCACAAATGTGTACCTTCACATCAAAAAGCTATAATGACGTTTCAACCAAGCAGTTGAGTAACCAGATCGACATTCATTATCAATGTTTACCTCCACATAAAAAGACTAAGTCTATGTTCACTAATTAAAAAAATGTGTGTGTTCTTAATAAAAACCTACCAAACTTGTAATAAACTTGACTTTTCATGATAATATACTTAGGAATAGTTACACAGTCTGAATGACCAAAGAATTATTAATGTGTGTGTACAATTGAAAAGGGTAAATAAATTAAACTTAGATCTCGATTAATTTGTATATTTAATTCAAAGCCCCAAGACATAGATTTTGCATGTTAATGATTAGATAAAATTTGTACGACTGTGTCTAAGATTAAATTTATTTCATGAAGTTGAAGCCATTGCCTCATTATTGCATTGTGTGTTTGTTATTTTGTTTGCTTGAGGACAAGTAAAGGTTTAAGTGTGGAGATGTTGATAGTTGTGATAATTTAGTGTTAATTTATAAGTGTTGAGTTTGTGCTTAGGTTTTAGTTATGGCAGTTTATGTGCTAAAGTGTTTTTATGGGTTAGTATGAGTCTTTGAGCTTAAATGTTATATTTTTGAGGTACCTTGATGCGTTTGTTAGTACTTCAGGGTAAACAGCGAAGAACGGAGAAGTTTTGAAGAGTTTCGAGCAAAAACCATTGTTCACAATTGTGGCACAACAGGCCACGATCGTGACACAAAAATGTGAGCCACCAGGAGTTAGGCCACGATTGTGACACTTTGGTCACAATCGTGACAGAGAGGGTTAGGTGCCACGATCATGACCTACGTCGGGTAGACACGAAAATAGCTAAAAATGTCAAATTTCGAAGGACTTTTTAGACCGTTTCGACCCCAAGTCAACCTTAGGGCTTCCAAGTTATAAATAGAACATTAAAGAACATAAGGGAGAGCTTTTTGCATCAGCCAATTTTTACCCTAGAGAGCTTATCGAGAGATTTGAGGAAGGAGACGAAGGAAGAGAGACATGGAGAAGAAGTTTGATGCGAAGTACTTCCTTGAATAGGTGGTTTCCTGCCATCGCTGTCTCCACTAATCCATTCCAATAGCATTTTACAATTTTATTTCAATTTTATTGATGTATAAAATTGGGGTGGTTATTGAGAATAGGTTTTGTTGAATGTTGATTTATGTCTATACTCACCTTTGGGATTTTTATCTTTGATATTAATAAAGTTTAATTCATTGTGTTTTTATTGAGTTATTCGTGATTCAATTTATGTGCTTAATAATTCAGTGATAAACTAAAAGGGTGAAATGAGTGAAAATCATCAAACTGGGCTAACGAGAGTTAGGTAGTTTGATAGATTAAGAATTGAATCAAATCGGTAAAATCATGTAATGAGAGATCGAGCATAGCTTTTTGGGTTATTGGATAATTTCATAACTAATTTAGGTTTTAGGTTAATTGGAAGTCGAGAGATTACGATTCTATACTTTAAATTAGGGTTAAAGATTATAACTCGAGAGAGTAATCGAACCTAGGACCATCTAGACTCGGTAATTTAATGATTCCGTAATCAATTAGATTTTCATTAAAGTTGGATTAAAACCACCTTTCTCTCAATTGGTAGTTCCTAGGTTGATTCTTGATTGGGTTGTGTAAAATTGCTATCTTGTTTATAATTTCTGAATTTAATTCTTGGGATTGATTGTTGATTGATTAATTTTCTGCATAGTTGTTTATTTCAGTTATTTGTGAATTTGTGTTAAGCCTTAGATTTTAGGATTAAATTACTCCTCCTCATGGAATCACTGCTGTAGGTACTATGTGAACAACTCGTGCACTTATAGTGTTATCAAGGTTATAAATATTAAAACTTAGCATATGTAAACCATCGATCAAAGGGAACATAAATAGACCATGATGCAAATTTCACCAACGTAAATTAATTAATGCAAAAATTGGTTGCATCTTAGATCTGGATTGTTTTGTCTTTTGGCTATTATAACCACCATACATCAAGAGGTATAAGAAGAAATAGTACAAAAAAAAAGAGAAAGAAAACAACCCCTTGAACAAAAGATAAGAATAAGATTAGTCTGTTGTATTTAGCTTTCATCCCAACTTATCATGACCCTTTTCATTTTGTAAAAACTAAAAACAAATTATATACTAAATGGCCTCAATAACAAGTGTAAATGTAAAGTGTAAATGGCCTCAATAACAAGTGTAAAAACTTCCCTCTGAGGACAAAAGGTTTTTGGTTCAAGCAATCTTATAAAGTTACATCATCATTATGGTCACTAAAGATTCACCTCACCTTGCTTCTCTTTTTGTTAAATTTGCAACCTATGCCTTAAAGAGCGTCCTTTCATATATCTTAGCATCCTAATCACTGCAACTAGGGTCACACGTAAAGAATGCCAACACCGAGTTGACAAAATCAGGATTATGGTAGAGCATTGGACAAACAAAACTCTATTATATACAGGGAAAGTCGTGTCCTCAATCCTCTCCAACCACTATATGTACCCACGCTACAGTTCCTAAAATGATTAACAAGGAGATTAAAAGGATTTTAAGGAATTTTCTAGTCTGAAGAAGTTTACAGAAGGAACTTTGCCAATGTTAGTTGAAAAGCAATGTGCCTCATATAAAAGTGAAGGAGGATTAAAAATATAATAAATTATAGTAGTAAGCTAGACTCTACTTGTTAAGAGAGTCTACAGACTCCTTCAAAATAAGTAATCCTTATGGATAAAGTAGGTACAAGAGTATTACATTAAAAACAAAACCTTATGGATAATTGGATCCTTATATGTAAGCAAAACAAGCAATCTTAAAAAGATGGTTTGATTAATATCTACGGTATTTCATCAAACACATTACAAGCATTATCCCATATTCCCAATATTAACATACAAAGTTCTCAAATTAGCCACATCAAATCTCAAGACAACTAAAAAACCAAAATGACGAAGAGAGAATGAGAGCTTACATTCGACGTTGCCACAACAGGTGATATATAAAGAAGAAGATCGAAGGAACGAAGTGAAACGAAGAAGAAGAAGAGAGAAGTGAGTGAGTTCTCGAGGATGAAGGGAGTTCTCGGGGAGACTATGAGACTGTGAGTTCTTGGGGTCGAAGGTAGATGGAGGCAGGTAGGAGGCTGACGAACGAGTAGGGGCAAGCATACGACAGTGCAAGGGAGGCAGCAGGCAACTGGGTGGCAGAGTGGGCGTGGCATAACTTTCGTTTAATCAGAGGAAAAATGAAGTTGTTTCTGCTTACAAGAAAATAACGTCTTTTTGTCTCGTATTTTATTAAATGTCTAGTTTAAAAATGACGTCGTTTTACTCTTAAAGCAAAATGACATCGTTTTATCGGTGGAATAAATAATTTAAACATGAACAAAACGACATCGTTTTGCTTGCAACAAATAAAACGACATCGTTTTGTTCATGACCCCCCGAATAGGCCAACCTAACCACCCTGCCCAAAATGGCATAGATTGGGCCAGGTCAAGTTTATTTTGACATGCCTAAAAATAGTTTGAAGCATGTATGAAGTCCATTTTTGGTGCAAACCATAAGAGACAAGAACATAGCCAAATATGCAAGCCTGTTCAGACCACAAGAGAGCAGCCAAATATGGGAACATGTGCAGACCAAAAAATGCATTTTTTATTAAGGGACCAAAGTGACAAAATACAAAAAGAAAGTAGAAACATTACTAGACCACAGTTGGGACCACACTTGAAGCAAACCAACAATAAACTAACGACAAAATCCAATTTCTAAAACACACCAATAATGAACTAATAGATAGAAACAACAAACACATGTGCAACCCACAAGAAGGAAGCATCCAAAACACACGAGAATATCTAATAAACAACAAGAATAAAATCTAAGAAACCTTAATAAACTCAACACTTCAATGGTGACGAATTCTCTCGATGTTTGCTAATGACTACGTTGTGCAAATGCTACTTTCATTGACCAACTTTATTGTTGGTAATCAATAACGATGGAGAATGATAATCAATTAATAATGATGGAGAATGAAGACAATGTTATAATGTAGTATACACATGAAACATAACCATATTTACATCAAACAACGTCATATAATGAAACATGAAATACTGTTGTTTAGTTATTTACTTAATTTGTGTTTTATTTAGCTAATTATTAGGTTAAATCTTGTTTGGGTTAATTAATCTATTAACTTAAGAAAATAGTTAGTAACTTTAATTAGTCTACTTAAGGAATGTTTAAGGATTAATTAAAAAGAATATGTCCTACACTTATAAATCAAATAAAGTGTTTATATTTAAAAAATGTAGCTTTCACCTTACCGCGCCATCAATGACTTAGCACTTAAGGCTCAAAAAATTAAAAAATTAAAAATTATCATATCAATATTCACCTGACATTTAAGAGACAAGTTAAATGTTCACTATGAAATGTTAGAGTTAAACTTGTAGATTGGTGAAAATTTTAAAGTCAAAAGTTACTCATTTACCTAAAAAAAGTTAAACTTGTAGATTGTTGAAAATATTAGAGTCAAAAGTTACTCATTTACCTAAAAGGATAAGAAGAGTTTTATTAACGAAAAGTTGTGAAAGGTAAAAGCCCAAATTGGGGAGAAACTTTTTTGGGTTAGATTAATTTAAGGCCAAACCTTTTAAGTTGCTTAATAAAGGTCTAATAGTTTTTGAGTCTGCTCAATGTTAGGCTATTTTAGATGAAAATTATGAAGTGCCATACGTGCGCCGTTATGCACAGGCCCATTGATCTTTAAATGTCACCTTAAAAATGTGCGTAACTTTAAAAAAATAAATAAAATCCTTTACATTTTGAGCAAAAACCCTAAATCAACTTTTAGTTCCCAAATTTTCACCATGTTTCTCTCAGTTATCTGATCACTTCAATCCCTTCACACATCATCACCTATCCGCCTTCTAATAGTGTGAACTTTCTACATAATGTGATATTTCTCTTTAGAAGTCTGACGTGAATGAGTGCTTGGGTTTTTGGAGATTCAAAAAGAGATGAATAAGGAGTAGATGACTAGATTTTGTGAATGTCTCTGTTCGCATTTGATGATAGAAACATGTCTACCTATAGTGAACATTAACTTCTCTTACTTATTGAATACTCACAATTTCACTTAGTACCAAGACTACCGATAAATTACCACCAAAATTTTTAAAAAACTAATATAGCTATTAAACACATTCATACTGCTTATCTTGTATCTCACTCACTTATAGAGACCCAAATCAAACCTCATTGCTGCTTTTCAATGTTTTCTTCCTCTCTTTTACTATCGTGCCTTCTTTGATATGCTGCTTCTTCAACAATCACTCGTTTTAGTTCTTCGATGGGACCTGTTGCTTCTAAGCTTCTCAACTACGTGACTTTTGTCTTGTTATTACTTCTCTATTGCTGGCTCGTTGTTGTTTCCCTGTATTGTTACTACTCCTCTTAGTGTTGGCTCATTGTTGCTTATTTAATCAAACAAAATTTAGGCATATAGGACACTCAACACAGATTTATCAACTTTAGGACATTGGATGATAATGTAAGAGTGGTGAAACTTTTGAACCAATACAAAGGAATTAAGTTCAAACTCTTCGGGACTCAACGAGGTAAACATAAATGAATGAATACTATATGAAAATCCCATTATTTAGCATTTAGTTAACTAGTTATAAATTTACATACGATCATGGTGTAATGTGTAGCTTTTGCATGGTTAAAATGCGACAGACCATTCGATGATTGTGAGGCTCTACTCTGTGAAAACCAGATCTTAGACTCTAGAATCAAAGAAGATTGGGATTAGGAGAATGAGCAATAAGCTTCTTCTAGTTTTCCTAGTGCTTAGCTATAGTATTGTTGTCTAATGCTTTAATGTTTATACGAAAAAGCTTGGTTCCACATTAGGTGGTGGAACACCAATTTTAGTCTGTTCCTAGTCAAATTTGTAATGCATAAAATTTTCTATAAACATATATACAAAGGTGATACCCTTGTGATACAAAGTACACAATAAACGATTGGGTATTTGAGAATGATCCTACTCTAGCTTTTTGTAGCTGGGTGAGTCCTTTATTAACTTATCAAAGTGCTACAAAGAAGTCTTTGTATAAATGCTAAGCAGGAGGAATGTGAAAGCCTAAAGAAGAGGATCCTCTTTATCTACATTACTCGCAGCATCTGCATACCTACCACCCTTTATTACAAAGACAACTAAGGTCGAATGTGAGTGTGTGTATATATATATATGTTTGAAGGGGTGTGTGTGTGTGTATGTGTTGTATAAAAGCATCTCATTTTAGGTACCAGCATTCTAAACCTGAATTTAATTAATGGCTTCAATGTTCGTGACACAGAGTTTAATTTCTTATTTATTTTTAATTTTAAAAAGAAAAGAAACAAATAAATGAATGATTGGATGACGGTGCATGGATATCATCATTGTTGTCTTGGAGTTTAGCAGTATTAACAAGAAAGATCCTAATTGTCATCATCTCTCATTAACAACATATGTCTCATTCCTCGTAATCTTCACCATTTTAGTATAACATTCCAACCAAGCAATGCCTGATGAGTTCTTATTCAATCATCTTATTCCTTCCTACAAAACTAATGCCATCTCAATCTAAGGTTCATTTATAAGTTCTTTCTCTGCTTCAATAAGTAATAATATTTCATTATCAACCTCTACCTTCATCAATACTCATCACCTTCCACCTCCCTCCTCATCTAGCCAAAATTTGGGTAGTTTTAAAAGAAATAAAAATTGCAACTCTTCATAATCTAGCTTAATAGAAGATTCTTACAATTGAAGACAAGATGATGCTCTCATCCCCACATTTGATTACCAAAATAATGTCAAGGTAATTGATTATTGTGAAAACAGCAGAAAAAGTCCCTAATATAATGATCTCATTTACCCAACTCTACTATTTTCACTGGCACTGGATTCATATATATATATATATATATATATATATATATCACAAACATTCACACCCTCATTGTACCTCTTGAACTCACCAACCCCACCTATGGGCTTGTTTGTAGGGTTGTTAATTGAACTATATAAAAAGGTGTAGAGGGAGAAAGAGATAAAAAGTTATGACTTTTTGGGAGAGACTTGGATTTGAATACTTGGGTATGTGTGTGGTTAATGAGCTTTGACGCGGTGATTGGTCAGTTCTTATATTACGTGTTAAGAAAGTTAAAAAAAAGGAAGTCAAAGCGAACAGAAGATGTTAACTTTGTAGATGTGCCATAAGACAACTCATTCAAACTTAACAGTGAGTTTATGAGACCGCTAAATTTTTGTCTAAAATAGTCTACCATTGAGCATAATCGATAACGTTTAGATTTTAATCGAGCAAGTCAAAATATTTGGGCCTAAAATGATCAAATGTGAAAACAATAAGCCCAAAATTGGACATTTAGCCCCAACAAACCAATGACCAAATCTGAATGCATGTATAAAGAGTAATCATTATCATCACTGATGCATTAATGGTGGGACCATTATTGCATTTGAAGTCTTATTTTTTGTCAGGCACGCTGATGGAGGGCCATCAAGACTTGCTAATCAAGATATCCAAGCTATGGGAATTGTTGAAAAAAAGGAAGTTGGGCTAACTTTGTTCTTAAAGTTACAAGCTTTTTTAAAACCATATGGTGACTACAAGGCGTGTGTCCATGTATCTGAAGAGAATAAGGTCGACTCCCAGGAGTAGCAATTTATCAAGACATTTCTCACTTTTAATTTCGGTCCATCTTGGTTCAGATATGAGACTTTATTTCAATTTTATTTCTATTCAGTTTAATGACTTAAATTCGGTTTAGTTTTATGTATTTTTCTTTTCCTTTTGAATTTGGCTATTATAAAGCCATTATGGATGTGTTTTAATTAGTTTTATTTGCATTTGAGAAATGACAGGTTGGAGAATTTGAGTGGTCAGTTTGTGACACAAAATTTCTCATCTTCCTTTTTAAGCTGCGTATGTTTCCATTTGTGTTCTAGCTAAAAAAAATA
This sequence comes from Erythroxylum flavicans, assembly GCA_027576715.1. NCBI lineage: Eukaryota > Viridiplantae > Streptophyta > Magnoliopsida > Malpighiales > Erythroxylaceae > Erythroxylum > Erythroxylum flavicans. Next base: position 16,121 of record JANZXP010102920.1, read on the forward strand.
TTTTTAGATTTTTTGCAGATAAGTCTGTTAGGTTTCTATTATTTTCTAAAAATAATCAGGGTTTATTTGTTTTTTAAAAAACAAATCGTATCTGTTCATTTGTTGTTGTTGTTTTATCGCCAAAGTTTTAATCCAACTAGTCTTACAAGAAATTTCATATCTCGGTGTCTGTTCATTAGAATTGAGTGTTTCCAAAATGAGATTATAGTTCACATCTTGAACTAAAAATCTCCAGAAGGGCTCTTCACCTAGTTCGAATCTTATCCTAACCAAAATTCCTTCTCACCTATTGCCAACCATCACCCAGTCAAACATATCCACACAAAACCCACCCTAACTCACTCGTCCCATATCCGAATGACCTGATTCTTGTGTCTAAATTGTAGTTCACAAAAGTTCTTCAAAATTCCTATAATTTTTAGAACCTAATTCCCAGCCAAAAGCCCTGAAATTGTCTTTGAAATAACCTATCCCAGTATACCCGATAGAGCCTCAAATCATCCCAACACCTTCAAATCACCCCAACTTCATTTCTGATCATTTTCAAGCCATTCCTACATCATTTTTTGGTATCAGAGACAGCTTTGGAGATGGGATTTTGACCTCCAACCATGTTAGGTCTGACTGCAAACGACCTGGAGAAGCTTTTCGCTAAACTCGATGAGATGAGTCTCAAGATTAATAGGTGTGATGCTGCCCGCGTTGAGTTTGAGGCTATGAAGAGTAAAGAGGCTGCTTTTGCTCCCTTGGGAACATTTTAGGAGGAGACACTTCCCAAGTCACGCAGTCTCGAGATGATGAGTTTGAGGATGACGTAAGCCATCTAAACAATTCTAGTCGTGATGAATTGAGATTAGGTGGAAATGGAACAAGAGGTAGAGGGAGAGGCCCTTATGGTGTAGACCGTATAGGACCTGTCAGGAATATGTTTCAACCTAGAATTGATAGGAATGACCGAAATGATGATATGTTTAATTTTAAGGTTGATATTCCTGAGTTTGTTGGTAAAATTTATGCGGATGTTTTCCAAGAGTGGTTGTACACCGTTGAGAGGATCTTTGAATTAAAAGATGTACCTGATGATAAGAAAGTGAAACTTGTGGCTATGAAATTCAAAGGGTATGCTGCCCTTTGGTGGGATAATTTGCAGAATAGGAGAATGAGAGAAGGGAAGCAAAAAATCTCTAGTTGGACCTGTATAAAGATTGAATTGGAAGAAACTTTTTTGCGCCCTCAACATAGGCAGAAAATGCTTGAGAAGATGTTTGGGTTGAATCAAAATAAGAGGCCAGTTGAAGAATACACAACGGAGTTTGAGTAATTCTTGTTAAAATGTGGGTTAGAAGAAAGTCAAGAAGTGGTTGTCGTAAGATCTGTGAAGGGACTTGATCAAGATCTACAAGACATAGTGAATATTTTTCCCTATAATTCCTTTGCCGAATTGAAGAAGCTCTCATTTAGATGTGAGACAAGTTTAGACAACTAACTATAGCCAAAAAACCAGCCCATTCTAACCACCTTTTAGGCCTAAATTCATCCCACCTCAATCCTCCCCACAAAAAACACCACCACCACAACCGAAGTCAAACAATTCACCTTCACCTCACACCCCAAAAGGTCCATACACTCCTAGTAATTCTCAAGGTCTAACATCCAAGCTTAGATGTTTCAAATGTTAAGGCCATGGTCATTTTCAATCCGAATGTCCAAATAGGAAAATTATGACTTTGCAAGAGATGGAGGAAATTGACAATGCACTTGAATGTGAAGAAGCTGCCCTATTTGGTGATGAAGTACAAGAAGAGGAAAATGGTAGTGATGACACAATTGTGGCTAGTGGAGAAGATCAGAAATGTTAGTTTTGCTTGTAATTCTTAATAGTGAGAATGGGGGTGAAGATTGGAAGAGAAAATCTCTCTTTCATATAAAGTGTATAACTGGTGGTAAGAAGTGTAGTGTAGTGACTGATAGTGGAGCTTGTGAGAATGTGGTTTCCAATTAATTGGTAGACAAGCTTAGCTTGAAAACTGAACCCATTCCATATCCTTATAAGCTCACATAGCTTGACAAGAAGCATGAGATAAAAGTTTCTAAGAGATGTCTAGTTCCTTTTGCTATTAGGAAGTATGAAGATGAAGTATGGTGCCATATTATCCCAATGTCGGCTTGTCATTTGCTTTTGGGCTGGCCTTGGTTGTATGATAGCGATGTTAGTCATCAAGGAAGAGCAAATACATATTCCTTGAAGCATCAGGGAAGAAAATTCTTGTTGACACCAATGAGGCCGGACGTGAATAAAAGGATAGAAAATGATGCAGTTTTGATGAGTATTGAACAAAGGAAGGAAATTGTTGATAAATTGCCTTCATTTGCACCATTAGACGTGGAAGATGAGGTTAGGCCGAAGCCACCATTCCTAGAATTGTTCAAGATTTGATTGCTCAATTTCCTAGTGTTTTCCTTAATGAGCTTCCAAAGGGGCTGCCACCATTGAAATCTATTCAACATGAGATAAACTTCACTCTGGGAGCAATAATTCCACACAAACAGTCCTATAGGATGAGTCTTAAGGAGGAGGAAGATTTGCAAGCTATTGTTAAAGAGTTGATGGAGAGACAGTTCATCAGGCCTTCAACAAATCCATGTGTAGTTCCAGCTTTTGTGGTGCCAAAGAAGAATGGAGAAATGGAGGATGGTGATAAATTCAAGAGTAGTTAATAAAATCACGATCAAGTATAGGTATCCTATTCCTAGACTTGATGTCATACTTGACCATCTTCATGGAGCAACAATCTTCACTATACTTGATCTTGCCAATGGATTTCATCAAATCCGTGTGAGAGAGGGAGAGGAGTGGAAAACAACTTTCAACACAATGGAAAGACTTTACGAGTGGCTTGTCATGCCAATGGGAACATCAAATTCTCCATCCACTTTTATGAGGCTTATGAATGAGATCCGACAGAACATAACAAAGCATAATTAAGCTTACATAATGCAAGCAAAGAAGAAGAAGTCCGTGGAATTCAAGGAGGGTGACCTGGTTTAGGTTTATTTAAGGAAAGAAAGGTTTTCCAAGGCTTGGAAGTCCAAGCTTAGTGACAGGGTGGACGGTCCATTCAAAGTGCTCAAGAAAATCAACAATAATGCCTACAAAATTGAGTTACGAGCCCATTATCAAATGTCAAACAGTTTCAATGTAAGTGATCTAAAGCTTTATGTGGAGGATATTATGATTGATTCAAATTCTTTTAGTGAGGATGGTTCTTAAGAGGGAGAGGATGATGGAGGGCCATCAAAGCTTACTATTCAAGATGTCCTAGCTATGGGATTTGAAGAAAAGCCACAAGAAATGGAACAAGTTCAAGAAGCTGCAAGAGAGCCGAATGAAGTTATGGAGGAAGCAGAAATTGGCTGAATTTGTTCTTACAATTCCAAGTCCTTTTGAAACCATTTGGAGACTTCAAAATGTGTGTCTATGGACTTGAT
>JANZXP010102941.1:0-19750 GCA_027576715.1 Erythroxylum flavicans
ACATCTTCGATGGGAAAATCAACACGTTGACATAGTCAATATGCACTTTCTGTGAGAAAAATAGCCCGATGGACACCCTCGGTGGGAAACACAGCCCATTGGCACACCCTCGGTAGGTAGAATAGCCTATTGGCACAGTCACTAGGCACCTTCAGTGGGAAAATCTGTTTGTTGCCTCACCTTTGGCCTAGAAAACAACAAGTTGGCACAACTTTGATTGGAAAAAGAGTCTGTTGCCACACCTTCGTTGTGAAAAATAGCACATTGTCACATTCTCACAATAGCTAAGGCACCTTTGGAGGGAAAAACAGCCCTTTAGAACACCTTCGATGGGAAAAGCTACACATTTGCAAGCTGGCACAATCATTAGGCACCTTTGATGGGAAAAACAAGCTCATTGACAAACCTTTAGTGGGAAAAGTAGCATGTTGGCTCAATTGATAAACACCTTCGGTTGGCAAAATAGTCCATTGGCGCGGTCTTTAGGCACCTTAGGTGGGAAAAACAGTTCGTTGGGTAACTTTGGTGAAAAAATAGCATGTTGGCACACCTTCGGTGGGAAAAACAGCTTGTGGGAATACCTTTGATGGGAAAAACAGCCCGTTGACACACCTTAGGTGGGTAAAACAGTCCATTGGCAAAGTCGCTAACTACCTTCTGTGGGAAAAATAGTCCATTTAGGTGGGAAAAATAGCCCGTTCGCACAAAGTCGGCGGCCAAAATAGCCCGTTGGCATGGTCGCTAGGCACCTAAGGTGTAAAACACAACCTGTTGGCACACATTCGTAGGCAAAACAGCCTGTCGGTACACCTTTAATGGGCAAAACAGCCCATTGGCATGGTTTTTAGGCATCTTTGGTGGGAAAAACATGCCTTGAAGAACATTCAGTGGGAAAATAGCCTGTTGGCACGGTCGCTAGGCACTTTAGGAGCCAAAAACAATTCATTGGGCACCTTCGGTGAGAAAAATAGCTTGTTGGCACAACTTCGGGAAGAAAAACAGCTCATTGAAAAAACTCTGGTGGGTAAAACAGCTTGTTGGTATGGTCGTTAGGCACCTTTAGTGGGAAAAGTAACATGTTGGGCTCTTTCGCTGGGAAAAACAGCCCGTTGGCACACCTTCGGTGGGTAAAACGGCATGTTGGCCAAGTCACTAGGTGCTTTCAGTGGGAAAAACAACCCGTTGGTGCCCATTCGAAGGCCAAAATAGCCCATTGGCACTGTCGCTAAGCATATTAGGTGGAAAAATAGCCCGTTGGGCACATTCGGTGGAAAAACAGACCATTGGCACACCTTTGGTAGGAAAAATGGCCCGCTGGCACACCTTTGGTGGGAAAAGTGACCCGTTGGCAAAGTCGTTAGCTTCCTTCGACAGGAAAAAGGTCCATGGGGCACCTTCAGTGGGCAAAATAACTCGTTGGGACTATTGTTAGGCACCTTCGGTAGGAAAAATAGTCTGTGGCAGATATTCGGTGGAAAAATAGCCTATTGGCACACCTTCGGGAGGCAAAATAGCCAGTTGGCACACCTCCAGTGGGACCTTTGGTGGGCAAAATAACCTGTTAGGCAGCTTTGATGGGAAACACAACCCGATGGCATAGCTTTGGTGGGCAAAATAGCACGTTGGGAAAGTCGCTATGAGCTTTCGGTGGGAAAAATAGTCCGTTGGGTAGCTTCGGTGGGAAAAATAGGCTGTTGGCATGGTTACTAGGCACCTTCAGATGACAAAATAGTGCGCTGGCAAAGTTGTTAAGTTCCTTCGATGGGAAAAACTATCAGTGGGGTAGCGTTGGTGGGAAAAACAGCCCATTGGTACACTTTTAGTGGCCAAAATAGCCTGTTGGCATGGTTTCTAGGCATTTAAGGTGGGAAACAGTCCATTGGGCACCTTTAGTGGGAAAATAGCCTGGTGGTAGAACTTTAATAGGTAAAATAGCCTGATGGCACACCTCCGGTGGGTAATAGAGCCCGTTGGCATAGTCGCTGGGCACCTTCGGTGGGAAAAACATTTTTTACCACATCTTTGGTAGGCAAAAGAGCCTATTGGCACATCTTTGGTAGGCAAAGCTGCATATTGGCACACCTTCGGTGTGCAAAACAACCCGTTGGTATGATCACTGAGCACCTTCGAACGAAAAAACTGCTTGTGGGGCATCTTCTATGGGAAACACTGCTAGTTGTCACACCTTCAATGGGCAAAACAGCCTATTGGCATAGTCACTAGCCACCTTTGGTGTGAAAAACAGCCAATTGGGCTTGTTCGCTACCGTTGGTATCTCTTCTATGGGCAAAACAACACATTGGCAAGGATGCTAGGTGCCTTCGTTGGGGAAAACAATTTGTGGGGCATCTTCGGTGAGAAAAACAGACAGTTGGTGCTAATTTGGTAACCAAAATAAGTTGTTGGCATGGTAGCTAGGCACCTTAGGTGGCAAAAACAGTCCATTAGACACCTTCGATGGAAAAACAACCTGTTGGCACACTTTTGTTAAGCAAAACAGCCCATCGGCACACCTTCGGTGGCCAAAACATCCCATTGGCAAAGTCTCTAGGTGCTTGCGATGGGAAAAATAGTATGTGGTGAACATTTAGTGGGAAAATAGCCCGTTGGAACACCTTCCAGAGGTAAAACAGTCCGTTGGTACAATTACTGGGCAACTTCGATGGGCAAAATAGCCCATTGGACACCTTTAGTAGGAAACATAGCTCGTTGGCACACCTTTAATGGGCAAAATACTCCATTGTAAAAGTTGCTAGATGTTTTCGGTGGGAAAAACAGTTCATGGGGTAGCTTCAGTGGGAAAAACAGGTTGTTGACATGGTCGTTAGCCACCTTAGGTTGTAAAACTATTTGTTGGGCATCTTCGGTGGAAAAATAGCAAGTTAGCAGACCTTCGGATGGCAAAATAACCCACTGGAAAAGTCGCTAGGTTCCTTCAATGGAAAAACTCTCTTTGGGCACCTTTGGTGGGAAAAATAGCCCGTTGGTGCACTTTTGGTGGCCAAAATAGCTCGTTGGCATAGTTGCAAGGCACCTTAGGTAAGAAAAACAATCCGTTGGGCACCTTCAGTAGGGAAAACAGTCCGTTGGCACACCTTTGGTAGGCAAAACAACCTATTGGCATACCTCTGGTGGGCAGTACAGCCCATTGGCACAGTCGCTAGGCATCTTCGATGGGAAAAGCAGCTCGTTAGCACATCTTTCGTAGGCAAAAGAGCCCTTAGCAAACCTTTGGTGGGAAAAACAACCCGTTGGCACATCTTTAACGCACAAAGCAGTTTGTTGGCACAATCGCTAAGCAGCTTGATGGGAAAAATAGCTCGTTGGGCACCTTTGGTGGGAAACCTAGCTCATTGGCACACCTTCGAAAGGCAAAACAACTTATTGGCATGGTTGCTAGGCACCTTCGGTGGAAAAAATAACCCATTGGCACACCTTCAATGGGAAAAATAACACGTAGGCATGGACGATAGGCATCTTCTGTCGGTAAAATAGTACGTTGGAAAGGTCACTAGGCACCTTCAGTGGGAAAAATAACACGTTAGTGCACCTTTGGTAGGAAAAACGACCAATTGGCACACCTTTGATGGGAAAAACAACACGTTGGCATGTTGGCATCATTGCTTGGCACCTTTAGTGGGAAAACCAACCCATTGGCACACCTTTGGTGGGAAAAACAGCATGTTGGCAATTTCGATAGGCACCTTCGATGTTATAAATAGATTGTTGCGCACCATTTGTGGGAAACATAGCCCGTTGGCACACGTTTGTTGGGCAAAATAGCCAGTTGTCATGGTCGTTAGGCACTTCGGTGGGAAAAACAGTCCATTAGGCACCTTCGGTGGGAATACAACACTAAAACTACCTATTGGCAAAGTCATTAGCTGCCTTCGGTCGGCAAAACAGTCTGTGGCACATCTTTGGTGGGAAAGACAACCCGTTAACACACATTTGGCAACTAAAATAGCCCGTTGTCATGGTCACTAGGCACCTTAGGTAGGTAAAACAACCCGTTGGCACACCTTTGATAGGCAAAACAACTTATTGGCAAACCTTTCATTCACAAAACAACCATTTCGTATACCTTTGATGGGTAAAATAACTAGTTGGCATAGTTATTAGGCACCTTCGGTGGGAAAAACATGCCGTGGCATGCGTTCTGTGGGAAAAATAGTCCATTGGTAAGCATTCGATGGGAAAATAGTCCATGGAAAAGTTGTTAGGTGCTTTCGGTTGGAAAACAGCCCGATGGCGTACATTCGATGGCCAACATAGCTCATTGGCACGATTGCTATGCACATTAGGTGGCAAAAACAGTCTATTGGGCACATTCAATGGAAAAATAGCCCATTGGCACACCTTCGATACGTAAAACAACTAGTTGGCACAACTTTGGTGGACAAAACAACCCATTGGCAAAGTCACTAAGTGCCTTCTATGAGAAAAACAATTAGTGGGGCTATTTCGATGGGAAAAACAACCCGTTGGTGCAATTTTGGTCTTCAAAACAGCCCGTTGGCATGGTCGCTGGGCACCTTAGATGGGAAAAACAATCCATTAGGCACCTTCGATGGGAAAACAACTCGTTGGGATACCTTCGGTAGGAAGAACAGCCCGTTTGTACAGCTTTGGTGGGAAAAACAGCATGTTGGCAGTCCTTCAACGGGAAAACTGACCTTTCGCACACCTTTGATGGGAAAAGCAGCACGTTTGCATAATTGCTAGGCACCCTCGGTGGGAAAACCAGCCCATTGGCACATCTTTGGTGGGAAAAACAACGTGTTGGCACGATCGACAGGCATCTTCAGTGCATAAAACAATCTGTTGGCAAGGTCGCTAGGTAACTTAGGTGGGAAAAAATGTCCATTGGGTAAATTCAGTGGAAAAACAACACGTTGGCACACTTTTGGTGACCAAAATAGCCCATTGACATGGTCACTAGGCATCTCAGGTGGGAAAAATAGCCCGCTGGCACACCTTTGGCGGGCAAAATAGACAGTTGGAACCTTTGGTGGGAAGAATATGTCGTGGTAGAGATTCAATTGGAAAAATAGCCCATTGGTACAGTTGACATCTTGTTAGGAAAACAACACATTAATGCCCATTCGAAAGCCAAAATAGCCCATAGGCACGGTCACTTGGCACATTAGGTGGCAAAAATAGTTCTTTGGGCACATTTGTTGGAAAAATTACCCGTTGACCAACCTTCGATGGGCAAAAAGGCCCGTTGGAAAAGTCGCTAGCTGCCTTCAATGGGGAAAACAGTCTGTGGGGCACCTTCGGCAGGCAAAATAGCCCATTGGCACAGTTGTTTGGCACTTTTAGTGGGAAAAGCTATCCGTGGTGAACATTTAGTGGGAAAACATCCCATTGGAACACCTTCGAGAGGCAAAATTGCTCATTGGTACAATCACTAGGCACCTTAGATAGGCAAAATAGCCCATTGGATAGCTTTGGTGTGAATCATAGCCCGTTGGCACACCTTTGGTGGGCAAAATAGTCCGTTGGAAAAGTCGCTAGGTGGTTTTGGTGGGAAAAACAATTTGTGGGGTAGCTTCGGTGGGAAAAATAGGTAGTTAACACAGTCGCTAGGCACCTTAGGTGGTAAAACAGTCCGCTGGGAAGCTTCAGTGGAAAAATAGCTCGTTGTCACACCTTCAAATGGCAAATCAACGCACAGGCAAAGTCGCTAAGCTCCTTTGATGGGAAAAACTATCCGTGGGGCACCTTTGGTGGGAAAAATAGCTCTTTAGTACACTTTTGGTCACCAAAACAGCTCGTTGGCACGGTTGTTAGGCACCTTAAGAGGGAAAAATAATCCATTGGGCACCTTCTATGGGGAAAACAACCCATTGGCACATCTTAGGCGCACAAAACAGCTCATTGGCAAGATTGCTAAGTAACTTTGATGGGAAAAATAGCCCATTGGGCACCTTTGGTGGGAAACATAGCTCATTGGTGCACCTTTGATGGGCAAAAAAACTCATTGACATGGTTGCTAGGCACCTCCGGTGGGAAAAATAACCCATTGACACACCTTAAGTGGGAAAAACAACACATTGGCACAACTTTGGTGGTAAAAACAACCTGTTGGCACGCCTTTGATGGGAAAAATAGGACGTTGGCTTATTGACATTATTGCTGGGCACCCTCAGTTGGAAGAATAGCCCAATGGCACACCTTCAGTGGGAAGCACTGCCCGTTGGCACACCTTCGGATGGGCAAAACAGCCAGTTGTCATGATCATAAGGAACCTTCGGTGGGAAAAACAGTCCGTTGGGCACCTTCGATAGGAAAACAACACGTTGGTGCACCTTTGGTGGGAAAAATAACCTATCGGCACACCTTTGGTAGGAACCACAGTCCATTGGCACACCTTTGGTGGGAAAAACAACCTGTTGGCAGAGTCGCTAGCTACCTTCGGTGGGAAAACAGCCTGTGCGGCACCTTCAGTAGGAAAAACAGCCCGTTAGCTCACATTCAGCAACTAAAATAGCTCTTGGCATAGTTGCTAGGCACCTTAGGTGGCTAAAACAACCCGTTGGCACACCTTCAATAGGCAAAACAGCATGTTGGCATACCTTTAGTCCACAAAATAGCCATTTCGCATACCTTCGGATGGTAAAATAAGTTGTTGGCATAGTCATTATGCACCTTCGGTGGGAAAAACATGCCATGGTAGACATTTAGTAGGAAAAATAATCTGTTGGCAGACATTCGGTGGGAAAAATGGTCCATGGCAATGTTGCTGGGTGCTTTCGGTGGAAAAACAACCGATTGGTGCACATTCGGTGGCCAAAATAGTTGTTGCACACTTTTGATGGCCAAAATAGCTCATTGACATGATGGCTAGGCACTTTAGGTGGGAAAAATAGTCCGTAGACAAAGCTTTAGTAGGCAAAACAGCCTATTGGCACACCTTTAATAGGTAAAATTAACCCGTTGGCAGTCCTTCGGTGAGAAAAATAGCCGATTAGCATGGTCGTTAAGCACCTTCGGTGGGAAAAACAATCCGTGGTAGACATTTCAAGGGAAAAAATAGCCCGTTGGCACAATCACTAGGTAGTGTAGGTGGCAAAAACAATTAGTTAGGAACCTTTGGCTGAAAAAATAGTCCGTTGGTACACCTTTGATTGGCAAAACAACCCGTTAGCACACCTTTGGTTAGTAAAACAACCCATTGGCACAGTTGCTAAGCACCTTTGGTGGGAAACACAACTCGTTGGTACCTCTTCGGTGGGTAAAACAGCCCGTTGGCAAAGTCACTAGGTGCCTTTGTTGGGATAAGTAGTCCGTGGGGCATCTTTGGTAAGAAAAATGATCCGTTGGCTCATATTTGGTGGCCAAAATTGGCTGTTGGCATGGTCGCTAGGCACCTTAGGTGGCAAACAGTGTCCATTGGGCACTTTCGATGGAAAAACAACCCGTTGGCACACTTTTGGTAGGTAAAACAATCTGTTGGCACACCTTCGATGTGCAAAATAGCAAAGTCGCTAGGTGCCTTTGATTGGAAAAATAGTCGGTGGGGCACCTTCGGTGGGAAAAACAACCTATTAGTGAACTTTTGGTGGCCAAAATAGCTTGTTGGCACGATCGCTAGGCACTTTAGGTGGGAAAAATAGTCTGTTGGGCACCTTCGATGGGAAAAACAACCCTTTGGCACACCTTCAGTAGGCAATACAACCTGTTGGCACGGTCGCTAGGCATCTTCGATGGGAAAAACAACTCATTGGCACATCTTTGGTAGGCGAAAGAGCCCGTTGCCACACCTTTGGTAGGCAAAACTGCCTGTTGACACATCTTCGATTCACAAAATAGTACGTTGGCATCATCGCTAAGCAACTTTGATGGGAGAAAAAGCCCGTTGGGCAACTTTAGTGGGAAACACAACCTATTGGCACAGCTTCGGTAGGAAAAATAGCTTGTTGGAAAAGTCACAAGGTGTTTTTGGTGGGAAAAATAGTTCGTGGGGTAGCTTCGGTGGGAAAAATAGGCCGTTGGCATGGTCATTAGGCACCTTACGTGGTAAAACAGCCCGTTGGCATACCTTAGGATGACAAAATAGCACGCTGCAAAGTTGTTAGGTTCCTTCGATAGGAAAAACTATCAGTGGGGTAGCGTCAGTGGGAAAAACAACCTGTTGGTATACATTCGGTGGCCAAAATAGCCCGTTGGCACAGTTGCTAGGAATTTAAGGTGCGAAAAATAGTCCGTTGGGCATCTTTAGTGGTAAAACAACCCATTGGTAGAAATCCATTGGACATGATCGCTAGGCACCTTTGGTGGGAAAAATAGCATGTTAGCAATCCTTTGGTTGGAAAAACTGCCCATTCGCACACCTTCGATGGGAAAAGCAGTATGTTAGCATGTTTGCATGATCACTGGGTACATTCGATGGGAAAAACAGCACTTTGGCACGATCAGTAGGCACCATCAGTGGGCGAAATAGCGTATTGGCACGGTCGCTAGGCACCTTAGGTGGGAAAAATAGTCCGTTGGGCAGCTTCAGTGGAAAAAAAAACACATTGGCACACCTTCAGTGAGAAAAACAGCCTGTTGGCGCACCTTCGATGGGAAACACAGCCTGTTTGCACATCGTTGTAGGGTAAAATAGCTGGTTGGGAAAGTCATTAGCTACCTTTAGTGGAAAAAATAGTCCATGGGGCGTCCTCATTGGAAGAAACAGCCCGTTGGCACACATTCGGTGACTAAAATTACACGTTGGAATGGTGGCTGGGCACCTTAGGTGGGAACAACAACCCGTTGGCACACCTTCAGTTGGCAAAATAGCCGATTGGCACACCTTCAGTAGGTAAAACAGCCTGTTGGCATAATTTTTGTGGTCAAAACAACCCATTGGCATGGTTACTAGGCACCTTTGGTGGGAACACAATCTGTGGAAAATGTTTGATGGGAAAAATAGCCCGTTAGCACGATCACTAGGCACCTTAGGTGGTAAAAACAGTCAGTTGGGTACCTTTGGGGGGAAAAACAGCCCTGCCACACCTTCTGGAGGCAAAACAACCATCTAGCACACCTTCGGTGGGCAAACCAACTTGTTGGAATAGTCACTAGGCACCTTTAATGGTCAAAATAGCCCAATAGGCACTTTCAGCTAACACAACCCGTTAGCACCCCTTCTATGGGAAAAACAATACGTTGGCAAGGTTGATAGGTGCCTTCAATGGGAAAAACAGTCTGTGGGGCATCTTTGGTGAGAAAAACAGACGGTCGATGAACATTTGGTAATCAAAATAAGTTGTTGGCGTGGTTGCTCAATACCTTAGGTGGCAAAAACAGTCCATTAGGCACCTTCGATGGAAAAACAATCCGTTGGCACACTTTGGGAAAAGCAATCCAATGGCACACCTTCGGTGGGCAAAACATCCCGTTAGAAAAGTGTCCAGGTACCTTTGATGAAAAAAATAGTCTGTGGAAAACAAAACAGCCCGTTGGCACACCTTCAGGAGGCAAAATGGCCCGTTGGTACAGTCGCTAGGCACCTTCGATGGACAAAATAGCTTGTTGGACACCTTCAGTGGGAACACATAGCCTGTTGGCACACCTTCGGTGGGCAAAACAGTCCGTTGGAAAAGTTGCTAGGTGCTTTCAGTAGGAAAAACAATTTGTGGGGTAGCTTAGGTGGGAAAAATAGGTCGTTGACACGGTCATTAGGCACCTTAGGTGGTGAAATAGTCCTTTGGGCACCTTCAATGGAAAAACAGCAAGTTGGTAGACCTTTGGATGACAAAACAATCCACTAGCAAAGTCGCTAGGTTCCTTCCATGCAAAAACTCTCCGTGGGGTACCTTTGACCGGAAAAATAGCCCATTGGTGCACTTTTGGTGGTCAAAACAGCTCGTTGGCATGGTTGCTAGGCATCTTAGGTGGGAAAAACATTTTGTTAGGCACCTTTGGTGGGGAAAACAGCTCGTTGGCAAACCTTTGGTAGGCAAAACAACCCATTGGAACACCTCCGGTAGGCAGTACAACCCATTGACACAGTCATTAGGCATCTTCGGTGGGAAAAGCAGCTCGTTGGCACTTCTTCGGTAGGCAAGAGAGCCCGTTGGCATATCTTTGATGCTAGAAATAGCTCGTTGGCACATCTTTGGTGTGCAAAACAGCTCGTTGGCACTATTGCTAAGCCACTTTGATAGGAAAATAGCCTATTGGGAACCTTCCGTGAGAAACCCAGCTCATTGGCACACCTTTAAAGGGCAAAACAGCTTATTGGCACAGTTGTTAGGCACCTTCGGTGGGAAAAATAACCCATTGGCACACCTTCTATGGGAAAAAAAACACGTTGGCACTGACGATAGGCATCTTCTGTCAGCAAAATAGCACGTTGGCATGGTCACTAGGCACCTTAGGTGGGAAAAATTACCCATTTGTACACCTTTGGTGGGGAAAACAACACGTTGGCACACCTTTGGTGAGAGAAACGACCCATTGGTACGCCTTTGATGGGAAAAATAGTACATTGGCATGTTGGCATCGTTGCTGGGCACCTTCAGTGGGAAAAACAACCAATTGGCACACCTTTGATGGGAAAAACAACACATTGGCACAGTTTATAGGCACCTTTGGTGTGATAAAAAGCTCATTGCACACCATCAGTAGGAAACACAACCCGTTGGCACAGCTTTGGTGGGCAAAATAGACAGTTGGCATAGTCACTAGGCACCTTCGGTGGGAAAAACTGTTCGTTGGGCACCTTCGATGGGAAAAATAGCCTGTTAGCACACCTTCAGTGGGAACCACTGTCCAATGGCATAACTTCGGTGGACAAAACAGCCTGCTGGCAAAGTCGTTAGTTACCTTCAGTCGGAAAAACAATCCATGTGGCACCTTCAGTGGGAACAATAACCCGTTAGCATAAATTCTGCAACTAAAATAACCCCTTAGATGGGTAAAACAACCTGTTGGCACACCTTCAGTAGGCAAAACAGCCTGTTGGCATACCTTTGGTCCACAAAATAGCCATTTCGCATACCTTCGGTGGGTAAAATAGCTAGTTGGCAGTCGTTAGGCACCTTTGATGGGAAAAATATGTTATGGCAGACATTCTATAGGACAAATAGTCCGTTGGTAGACATTCGATGGGAAGAATAGTATGTGGCAAAGTCGCTAGGTGCTTTCAGTGGGAAAACAACCCATTGGCACAAATTCGGCGACCTCAATAGCCCGTTGGCACAGTCGCTATGCAAATTAGGTGACAAAAATAGTCCGTTGGGCACATTCGGTGGAAAAACAGCCCATTGGCACACCTTCGGTAGTCAAAATAGCTCGTTGGCTCACCTTCGGTGGGTAAAACAACCCATTGTCAAAGTCCCTAAGTGCCTTCGATGGGAAAAAAGTCAGCAGGGCTATTTCAATGGGAAAAACAACCCGTTGGTGCACTTTCGGTCAACAAAACAGCCTGTTGGCATGGTCACTAGCCACCTTAGATAAGAAAAACAATCCGTTGGGCACTTTCGGTGGGAAAAACATCCTAATGGGACACCTTTTGTAGGCAAAATAGCCTATTGGCACATCTTTGGTGGGAAAACAACACCTTCATAGTCCTTTGGTGGGAAAAACTAACCTTTGGCACACCTTTGATAGGAAAAGAAGCAGGTTCGCATAATCGCTAGGCACCCTCAGTGGGAAAACCAGTATATTGGCACATCTTTGGTGGGGAAAACAACATGTTGGCATGATCAACAGGCACCTTTGGTGTATAAAATAGCCCATTGGCATGTCGCTAGGCACCTTAGGTGGGAAAAACTGTCCGTTGGGCACATTCAATGGGAAAAATAAGACGTTGGCACACTTTTGATAGCTAAAATAGCCCATTGACATGGTCGGTGGGCATTTTAGGTGGGAAAATAGCCCATTGACTCACCTTTGGCAGGCAAAACAACCTGTTGGATCCTTTGTTAGGAAGAACATGCCGTGACGGAGATTCGGTTGGAAAAATAGCCTGTTGGTACAGTTTGCGTCTTTGTCAGAAAAATAGCACATTAGTGCCCATTCTAAGGCCAAAATAGCTCGTTGGCATGGTCACTTGGCACATTAGGTGGCAAAAACAATTTGTTGGGTGCATTCATTGGAAAAATAGCCCGTTGGCACACCTTCGATAGGCAAAAAAGCCCGTTGGAAAAGTTGCTAGCTACCTTTAATAGGAAAAATAGTCCGTGAGGCACCTTCAGTAGGCAAAACAGCCTGTTAGAAGTCGTCCATGGTGAACATTTGGTGGGAAAGCATCCCATTGGCACACCTTTGGGAGGCAAAATAGCCTGTTGGTACAATCGCTAAGCACCTTCGATGGGCAAAAATTGCCCATTGGACACCTTCGGTGGGAAACATAGCCCGTTGGCACACTTTCGGTAGGTAAAACAGTCTATTAGAAAATTTGTTATGTGGTTTTGGTGGGAAAAACAGTTCGTGGGGTAGCTTCGATGGGAAAAATAGGTCATTGATGCAGTCGCTAGGCACCTTCGGTGGTAAAATAGTCCGCTGGGCACCTTCAGTGGAAAAATAGCCCATTGGCATACCTTCGGATAGAAAAACCACCTACTGGCAAAGTTGCTAGGTTCCTTTGATGGGAAAAACTGTCTGTGAGGTGCCTTCGGTGGGAAAAACAACCCGTTGGTACACTTTTGGTGGACAAAACAGCTCGTTGACGTGGTTGCTAGGCACCCTAGGAGGGAAAAACAATCCGTAGGGCACCTTATATGGGGAAAACAGCTCGTTGGCACACTTTTGGTAGGCAAAACAACCAGTTGGCATGCCTCTGGTAAGCAGTACAGCCCGTTGGCACAATCGCTAGGCATCTTTGGTGGGAAAAGTCACTAGTTAGCACATCTTTAGTAGGAAAAAGAGCCCGTTGGAACACTTTTTGTGGGAAAACAGCCTGTTGGCACATCTTCAGCGCGTAAAACAACTCGTTGACATGATCGCTAAGCAACTTTGACGGGAAAAATAGTCTGTTGTGCACCTTTGGTAGGAAACATAGCTCACTGGTACACCTTCAATGGGCAAAACAGCTCATTGGTACGGTTGCTAGGCACCTTTGGTGGGAAAAATAACTCATTGACACACCTTCAGTGGGAAAAACAACACGTTGGCACAGTCGATGCGCATCTCCGATCAGCAAAATAGCACATTGGCACAATCACTAGGCTCCTTTGGTGGGAAAAACTTCCCGTTGGCACACCTTCGATGGAAAAAACAACACGTTGGCATAATTTTGGATGGAAAAATAACTTGTTGGCACACCTTTGATGGGGGAAAATAGCACGTTGGCATGTTGGCATCATTGCTGGGCACATTCAGTGGGAAAAATAACCCATTGGCACACCTTCAGTTGGAAAAACAACACGTTGGCAGAGTCGATAGGCACTTTTGATGTGAAAAATAGCTTGTTGTGTACCAACGGTGGGAAACATAGCCCATTGGCACACCTTCAAATTGGCAAAATAGCTAAAGTGTCACAGTCACAAGGCACCTTTGGTGGGAAAAACAGTCCGTTAGGCACCTTTGATAGGAAAACAACACGTTGGCGCACGTTCAGTGGTAAAAACAACCTATTGACACACCATCGGTGGGAACCACAGTCCATTGGCACACCTTCGATGGGTAAAAGAGCTTGTTGCCAAAGTTGCTAGTTACCTTCGGTGGGAAAAATAGTCCGTGGGGCACATTCGGTAGGAAAAACAGCCTGTTAGCTCACATTTGGTGATGAAAATAGCCATTGGCATAGTCGCTAAGCACCTTAGGTGGATAAAACAACCCGTTGGCACACCTTCAACAGCTAAAACAGCCTGCTGGCATACCTTTGGTCCATAAAACAACCATTTTGCATACCTTCGGTGGGTAAAATAAACTGTTGGCACAGTCATTACACATCTTCGGTGGGAAAAACATGCCATGGTAGACATTCGACGGGAAAAATAATCCATTGGCAGACATTCGGTAGGAAAAATAGTTCGTGGCAAAGTTGCTAGGTTCTTTCAATGGAAAAACAACCCGTTGTTGTACGTTTGTTAGCCAAAATAGCTAGTTAGCAAGGTCGCTATGCACATTATGGGGAAAAATAGTCTACTGGGTGCATTCAGTGGAAAAATAACCCATTGGCACACCTTTGATAGGCAAAACAACTCGTTGGCACACCTTCGGTGGGCAAAACAACTTATTGGCGAAGTCGCTAGGTGCCTTCGATGGGAAAAAAAGTCTGTGGGGCTGTTTCGGTGGGAAAAACAACCCATTGGTGCATTTTTGGTCTATAAAACATCCCATTGGCATCATCGCTAGCAACCTTAGATGGGAAAAAGAATCCGTTGGGCGCCTTCCATGGGAAAAACAACTCGTTGAGACACCTTCGATAGGCAAAACAACCCGTTGGCACAGCTTTGGAGGGAAAAACAGCACATTCGCAGTCCTTTGGTAGGAAAAACTACCCGTTGGCACACCTTTGATGGGAAAAGCAGCATGTTGACACAATCGCTAAGCACCCTTGGTGGGAAAACTAGCCCATTGGCACATCTTTGGTGGGAAAAACAACATGTTCGTATGATCGACAGGCACCATTGGTGTGTAAAATAGCCCGTTGGCACTGTCACTAGGCACCTTAGGTGCAAAAAACTATCCATTGGGCACATTCAATGGGAAAAACAACACATTGGCACAACTTTGGTAGGAAAACAGCCTGTTGGCACCCCTCTAGTGGGAAACATAACCAGTTGATGCATCTTTAGAGAGCAAAACAGCCCGTTGGTAAAGTCGTTAGCTATTTTCGGTGGTAAAAATAGTTCGTGGGGCACATTAGGTGGGAAAAATAGCCTATTGCACACTTTTGATGGCCAAAATAGCCCGTTGGCATGGCCGCTGGGCACCTTAGGTAGGAAAAATAGTCCGTAGGCACACCTTCAGTAGGCAAAACAACCTATTGGCACAGCTTCAATAGGTAAAATAGCCCGTTGGCACACCTTCGGCGGGCAAAATAGCCGTTTAGCATAGTTGCTAAGCACCTTCAGTGGGAAAAACAGTCCGTGGTGGACATTCCATGAGAAAAATAGTCTGTTGGCACAATCACTAGGCATTATAGGTAGGAAAAACAATTAGTTGGGCCGAAAAAATAGCCCATTGATACACCTTTGATAGGCAAACAACTCGTTGGCACACCTTTGGTTAGTAAAACAACCCATTGGTACAGTCGCTAGGCACCTTCGGTGGGAAGCACAACTAGGTGGTACCCCGTTGGTGGCTAAAACAACTCGTTGGCAAAGTCGTTAGGTGCCTTCGGTGGGAAAAATATTCTATGGGGCATCTTCGGTGAGAAAAACAACCCTTTGGCTCAAATTTGGTGGCCAAATTGGCCGTTGGTAAGGTCGATAGGCACGTTAGGTGGAAAAAAATAGTTCGTTGGGCACCTTTAATGGAAAAACACCCGTTGGCACACTTTCGGTAAGCAAAACAATTTGTTGGTACACGTTCGGTGAGCAAAATAGCTTGTTGGCAAAGTAGCTAGGTGCCTTCGATGTGAAAAATAGTCCGTGGGGCAGCTTCGGTGGGAAAAACAGCCTGTTGGTGAACTTTTGGTGGCTAAAACAACTCATTAGCATGATCGCTAGGCACCTTAGGTGGGAAAAACAGTCTGTTACGCACCTTCAGTGGGAAAAACAACCCTTTGACACACCTTTAGTAGGCAATACAACCTGTTGGCACAGTCACTAGGCTTCTTCGATAGGTAAACAACTTATTGGCACATCTTTGGTAGGCAAAAGAGCCCATTGGCACACCTTTGGTGGGCAAAACTGCCTGTTGACATATCTTCGGTTCACAAAATAGCACGTTGGCATCATTGCTAAGCAACTTCGATAGGAAAAAAAGCCTATTGGGCACCTTCGTTGGGAAAAACAACCCGTTGACACACTTTTAGTGGGCAAAACAACAAGTTGGCAAAGCCGCTAGGTGCTTTTGGTGCGAAAAACAACTCGTTGGTGCCCATTCGGAGGCCAAATTAGCCTATTGGCATGGTCGCTAAGCATATTAGGTGGCAGAAACAATCTGTTGGGCACATCCGATGGAAAAACAAATAATTGGCCCACCTTTGGCAGGCAAAACAATCCACTGGCACACCTTTGACGGGCAAAATGACCCGTTGGCAAAGTCGTTAGCTTCCTTCGATGGGAAAAACAGTCCGTGGCAGACATTCGGTGGAAAAATAGCCTGTTGGCACACCTTTGGGAGGCAAAACAACAATTTGGCACACCTTCGGTAGGACCTTTGGTGGGCAAAATAGTCCGTTGGGCACCTTCGTTGAGAAACACAACTAGTTGGCATAATTTTAGTGGGCAAAATAGCCTGTTAGAAAAGTCTCTAGGTGCTTTCAGTGGGAAAAATAGTCCGTGGGGTAGCTTCAGTGGGAAAAATAGACTGTTGGCATGTCACTAGGCATCCTAGGTGGTAAAACAACCCATTGGCAAACCTTCGGATGACAAAATAGCGCGCTGGCAAAGTTGATAGGTTCCTTCGATGGGAAAAACTATCAATGGAGCAGCGTCGGAGGGAAAAATAGCCCCTTAGAACACATTCGGTGGCCAAAGCAGCCTGTTGACACGGTTGCTAGGAATTTAAGGTGGGAAAAACAGTCTGTTGGGCATCTTTAGTGGGAAAATAGCCTATTAGTAGAACTTCGGTATGGAAAATAGCCCGATGGCATACCTCCGGTGGGAAATAGAGCCACTTGGCACGGTTGTTAGGCACCTTCGGAGGGAAAAACATCTTGTTGCCACATCTTTGGTAGGAAAAAAAACCCGTTGGCACATCTTTGGTGGGCAAAGCTGCCCATTGGCACACCTTTGGTGTGCCAAACAGCCCGTTGGCATGATCACTAAGCACCTTCGGTCGAAAAAACTACTTGTTGGGCATCTTCAACGGGAAACACAGCTAGTTGTCACACCTTTGGTGGACAAAACAGCCTGTTGGCACAGTCGCTAGGCACCTTCGGTGTGAAAGACAGTCAGTTAGGCTTGTTCGATGGGAATCATAGCCTTTTAGCACATTTTTGGTGGGCAAAACAGCCTGTTGACATAGTTGCTAGGCACCTTCGGTGGGAAAAACAACACGTTGGTAATGCTTCGGTGGGAAAAAATGCCCATTCACACACCTTTGATGAGAAAAGCAGCATGTTGGCATGTTTGTATGATCACTAGGCACCTTCGGTGGAAAAAACGACTCATTGGCAAGATCGATAGGCCCTATCGGTGGGCAAAATAGCCCGTTGGCATGGTTGCTAGGCACCTTAGGTGGGGAAAATAGTCCATTGGGCACCTTCAGTGGGAAAAACAACACGTTGCCGCACCTTGAGTGAGAAAAACAACCTGTTGGCACACCTTCGATGGAAAACACAGCCTGTTGGCACACTGCCATAGGGTAAAATAGCCCGTTGGCAAAGTCGTTAGCTGTCTTCAGTGGGAAAAAAGTCCATGAGGCATCTTCATTAGAAAAAAATAGCCCGTTGGCAAACATTCAGTGGCCAAAATTACACGTTGGCATAGTGGCTAGGCACCTTACGTGTGAACAACAACCCGTTGGCACACCTTCAGTTGGCAAAACAGCTAATTAGCACACCTTCGGTAGGTGAAACAGCCCATTCGCACACCTTTATTGGGCAAAACAACCCGTTGGTATGGTCATTAGACACCTTTGATGGGAACTCAATCTATGGCAAACATTTCTTGGGAAAAATAGCCCATTTGCACAGTCACTAGGCACCTTAAGTGGCAAAAACAGTTAGTTGGGTACATTTGGTGGGAAAACAACCCTTACCACACCTTCGGAAGGCAAAACAACCTGCTAACACACCTTTGGTGGGCAAAACAACTCGTTGGAATGGTCACTAGGCACCTTCAGTGGTCAAAATAGCACAATGGGCACCTTTGGTAAGAAACACAACCCATTGGCACCACTTTTGTAGGGAAAACAACAAGTTGGCAATGTTTCTAGGTGCCTTCAGTAGGAGAAACAGTCCGTGGGGCATCTTTGATGAGAAAAACAGATAATTGGCGCACATTTAGTAACCAAAATAAATTGTTGGCACTGTTGCTAGGCACCTTAGGTGGCAAAAATAGTCCACTGGGCACCTTCGATAGAAAAACAACTCGTTGGCACACTTTTGCTACGCAAAACAGCCCATTGACACACCTTCAGTGGCCAAAACATTCCGTTGGCAAAGTCGCTAGGGACCTTCGATGGGAAAAACAGCCCGTGACAAACATTCAGTGGGGAAATAGCCCGTCGGCACACTTTTGGGAAACAAAACAGCATGTTGGTACAGTCGTTAGGCACTTTCAATGGGGAAAATAGCCCGTTGGACACCTTCAGCGGGAAACATAGCCCATTGGCACACCTTCGGTGGGCAAAACAATTCATTGGAAAAGTTGCTAGGTGCTTTTGGTAGGAAAAACAGTTCATGGGGCAGCTTTGGCGGGAAAAATAGGTCGTTGACATGATCGTTAGGCACCTTAGGTGGTAAAACAGTTGGTTGGGAACCTTCATTGGAAAAACAACAAGTTGGTAGACCTTTGGATGGTAAAACAACCCACTGGCAAAGTCGCTAGGTTCCTTCAGCAGAAAAAATTTTCCTGGGGCACCTTTGGCGAGAAAAATAGCCAGTTGGTGCACTTTGGTGGCCAAACAGCTCGTTGGCATGGTTGCTAGGCACCTTAGGTCAAAAAATAATCCATTGGGCACGTTTGATGGGGAAAACAGCCCGTTGGCACACCATTGGTAAGGAAAACAACCCATTGGCATAGCTCCAGTGGGCAGTACAGCCCACTGGCACAATCGCTAGGCATCTTTGGTGGGAAAAACAAGTCGTTGGCACATCTTTGGTAGGCAAAAGAGCCCGTTGGCATACCTTTGGTGGGAAAAACAGCTCATTGGCAAATCTTCGGCGCACAAAACAACTCATTGTCAAGATCACTAAGCAACTTTGATGGAAAAAATAGCCCGTTGGGCACCTTCGGTGGGTAACATAGCTTATTGGCACACCTTCGATGGGCAAAACAACTCATTGGAGTAGTTGCTAGGCACCTTCGATAGGAAAAATAACCCGTTGACACACCTTCGATGGGAAAAACAACACTTTGGCAAGGATAATAGGCTTCTTCTATCGGCAAAATAACACGTTGGCACCGTCAGTAGGCACCTTAGGTGGGAAAAACTGCCCGTTTGCACACCTTCGATGGGAAAAACAACACGTTGGCACACCTTTGGTATGAAAAATGACCCATTATCACACCTTTGATGGCAAAAATAGCACTTTGGCATGTTGACATCGTTACTGGCCACCTTCAATGAGAAAAATAGCCCATTGGCACACCTTTGGTGGGAACAACAGCACGTTGGCATGGTCGATAGGCACCTTCGGTGTGATAAATGGCCCGTTGCACAGCATCGATGGGCAAAACAGCCAATTGTCAGGGCTACTAGTCACCTTCGATGGGAAAAATAGTCCGTCGGGCAACTTTGGCGGGAAAACAACACAGTGGTGCACGTTCGGTGGGAAAAACAGCCTGTTAGCATAGTCGTTAGCTACCTTCTGTAGGAAAAACAGTCTGTGGGTCATCTTCAATGGGAAAAATAACCCGTTAGCATATAGTAGGTAACCAAAATAGCCCGTTTTCATGGTCACTAGGCACCTTATGTGGGTATAAAAACCCATTGGCACACCTTCGGCAAACAAAACAACCTGTTGATA
>JANZXP010102969.1:0-19742 GCA_027576715.1 Erythroxylum flavicans
AATTAACATCAAACATAAAAGAACAACAATGGAAATCAAACTAAATGAAAACGTACAAAATGAATCCTAAACTACAACAATAATCAACAATTATGTAAGAAACACATGCCAATTACTTAGAAAAACATAGACTAATGCAGAACTATCAATGATGGAAAGTGCAATCTCTCGATTAATAATCTATCCAAAACCCTAATTAGATCTGATGTTCTCCAAAAACTATCGGAAACCTATACAAGATCTCTCTTCGCATAATTTACCAATTTTATTTAGTTCTCATTCTATCAAATTACCTCACTCTCGTTAGCTCAATTTATTAATTTTTCACTCGATTCACCCTCTCAGTTTATTATCGAGTTATGCAAATGCAGAAATTTAATAAAAATAAATCCAGTGAAAACACAAACAATCTAATTTCATTAAATGAAAGATAAAATTTCCTGAAGGTGAGTTTAAACATTCTCAATATCCGTACAATTTTGTCATCAATGACTATCCCAATTCTAAACAATAATAAAATGGAAAATTAACCGAAAACAAAATCAGAATGGATGACGGATGCAGCAACGTCAGGAAACCTCCTGTTCTAGGAAGTACTTCGTGTAGGCTTCTTCTCCACGTCTCTCTTCCTTCTTCTCTTTCTCAATGAACTCTCCCTAGGATTTTTTAATAGTGGTTGATGCAAAAGCTTCCCATCTCCTTTGTGTTGTTCCTTTCATACCTTTTTATGTTATGGGCAGTCTTAAGGCTTTTTTAGGTTCGAAAGGTTCAAAAACTCCCTCAAAACTTGACTTTTCTGAGTGTCTGTGCATCTGCTTGACGTAGGCCACGATTGTGGGCCACATCTGAGACTTCTGTCACAATCGTGGCAATCAGGCCACAATTGTGGGATGTATCCTAGGCGTCTGTCACGATACTGGCCCATATGCCATGATTGTGGGCTGTCTCCAATGCTTCTGTCATGATCGTGGCATTGTTTCGGTCCGAGTGTCTCCAAAACTTCTTCATTCTTTAATATTGACCTTGAAACACTAACAAACACATAAAAGTACCTCAAAAACATAATATTTAATTTCAAAGATTTTTACTAACCCATAACAACACTTAAACACACAAACTAACACAATTCTAACCTAAACATATACTAAACAATTAAATTAACACTTAAATACATAATACGTGAAGTCCTAAAATATGATGCAATTTACACTTATCAACATCCCCGCACTTAAATGTTTTCTTGTCCTCAAGCAAACAAAACAACAAACATATAACAGACAATGTAGTAATGGGACAATGGCTTTAACTTCATGAGATCAATTTAATTTTGAACACAATCGTTCAAGTCACTTCAATTCATTAACATGCAAAATCTGCGTTTAGGGGTTTTGAACTAAATATACAAATTAATCCAAATTGAAGTGTTAATTTATTTACCCTTTTCAATTGCACACACATTAATAATTATTTGGTCATTCATACTCTGTAACTACTCCTAAGTACATTTTCATGAAAAGTCAAGCTATTACAAGTTCGGTAGGTTTTTATTAGAAAACATTTTTTAATTAATTTATTTATTTAAACAAAAACCTAGTCTTTTACTCGGAGGGAAACAATTGTGATGAATGTTAATTTAGTTACTTGACTAAGTCATTTTTATTAAACTGCTTGGTTGAAAAATCATTATAGTTTTTTGACGCGGAGGCACACATTTGTGATGCTTGTCAATCTAGTTACTCAGTTATATCATGTTCTTCACTGGCTATTAGCTCTATTCATAACCTGAAGTTCAGCAGAATAGTTATTTATTTAGCAAACATGGTTTATTATTATTATTGTTATTATTGCCTACCTTGTTGTTTTAGCTACTTGTTTTCATGAAAAATACTAGTAAAGCTACTTAAGTCAAAAGGCCTCAAATTATGACTGAATATGACAATTTAGAGGGTGACCAACTCATACTAAATCCTAATTAAGCTGCATATTTAGCCAAAGACCTTAATTCACTAATTTTGTGAGCTAATGATTCTTCACAATCTAATAGACTATGTTCAAAATTAAATCAATTCCAATCCATCTAATCCATTGACACATTCACACAATTCATAAAATGCAACCTAACAACTATCATACAATATGCAAAATCACATTCAATGTAAAACACATAATACTCTCCACACTTGAACAACACATTGTCCTCAATGTGAGAAAGGGAAAAACAAACACATAAGGAAAGAAGAAACATAACTTAAAGTAAAACAAAAGGTACAAATGAAGACGAAATTTAAAAAGAAAGGGGGTTAGACAAAATCTCATGGTGATGGAGGCACGGATGGTGTTGGAGGTGGCAATTAAATGCCCTGAGCCTCGAAATAATGATAGATATGACATATGTCTCGATTATGACGTTTTTGAGTTCGGGCCATCTCCTTCATCCTTCTGGAGTTCTCCACAAGTGTATTTTTAATTACCTTATTGTATGTGGAGATTATATCTAGTACTTTCTTCCAACCCGGTTCTTCTGTTTCTTCTTCCTCCTCAGACTCTTCACTGGTTGAGTCCTCTTCTGCCTATTAAGGTGGCGTTGTACTCAAACTTGCCTGACTAGCCCTGATCTTAACATGTTTCTTTTGACTGAGATCCCAGTGTTCCATGTTATAGGACTTAAGGATTTCAGCACACCATAGATGGTGATGATTTAGGAATTCTAAGAGATGGACAGTTAAACCATTACAGTCCATGCCATAATACTCAACAATGACGGACACTAGGTATCCCGTACCTGAATTGTTGCTCCTCTTGTGAAGAGTCATGGCAATAGCATTCAGCACAGGTGTGGAGGTGTATACTGGAATGCTATGGTCCATGCACCACATCATAAAGAGTTCCTTTGTTAAACACTTATTAATTTCTGATTTATCAAAAACTAGTTGACACATGAATTTATGCAATAACAAGTGTTCATAGGTCCCTATGATGTTGTTGTGGGCATTTTTGGCATCAAATTACTCTAACCTAGTGAGCTCATTCCAATAGCAAGAAGCATAAAAATCATCGTACTGATCAATAATGGAAGATTAGGGTAACCCACACATTTCACACATGATTTTGTTTTTTAGTTTATAAGCTCATCTCGTAACTTAAACCATATTTCTTTAGGGTTCCTAGGTTCATAGGAAAGCGAAGTAAAGAATTCTAGAGTGAGCTCCCGGTAAACAGGAAATTGGAAGTATATGAATTTTGCCCATTAAATTCTTTCTGCTAAGTTCTCTACCCTATCATGCAGTTCTAGCCTATCAAGTATATCAAAATAAAATATTTAGGGACTACAATTTGTTTAGCATTGAGGAATTGAAAATGAATACCTTCCTCCTTTGTATATATTAGGAAGGGTGCTCTGAAGTTTACTGCTCTGTTCCTTCTCCCTCGTCTCGAGACTCAATTTCGTCCTGATGATTGATCGTGTCTGGCTGATTGCTTAATGCGTAGCATATTGGCTTGTTATCAGGTAGAAGTTGGAAGAAATTTGAAAATTTGAAAATTGGTATAGAGAAGTGAGAGTGTTTGGAGTTTTAAAGGTTAGAGAGATAAAGTAAAAATGAAAGTGAGTGAAAAGTGAAGTTAGAAATGAATATAAAGGTTGTTGGAGGGTAAAATGGTAAAATTTGACTTTAAAAAATGCGTGTTCCCTTTTCATCCTACCGCAAGCCAATTTTCCACCATTTTTTATTTTCTATTTTATTTTATTTTTTTCTTCTTAAATTTTCAAAGTCATTTCTTAACTCTTTGTGGCCCTTTCACCTCTCTTTGTGTGCTTCACCGATCGTCAAATTCATAACGGCATCTTATGCCTTCCCGATTTTATTTGGAAATGAACTAACCTAACTACGGAATTCAACTGTCTAGAAATAAAAGGGAATACATCAATTTAACAGTCTATGGGTCGCCTCCCATGCAATGCTTCTTTTAATGTCGGTAGCTCGACGCTCTATCCTTGGAAGCTCAGCCAGGATCAATTATGAACTGCTTTCTTCCAACTTTTTCGTTCAACATCAGTTTTGTAGCCTGTAAGTAAGCTACAAGTTA
Source organism: Erythroxylum flavicans (assembly GCA_027576715.1). Lineage (NCBI taxonomy): Eukaryota > Viridiplantae > Streptophyta > Magnoliopsida > Malpighiales > Erythroxylaceae > Erythroxylum > Erythroxylum flavicans. The sequence goes on from JANZXP010102969.1 coordinate 4,087, forward strand.
CAAAATGATCAGAAGGACATTATTGATAAAATTATGAAAAACAATTAAGCTCAGTAATGTCATTTTTTTTCTAGCGAACTGTCAACAAAATAGGAATAACAAAACTCCTTTTTGCTTCCGTCGAATCTAATAGTTTGTGCTATAAGAAGGTGAATTGCTCTCTTTCTTCCTTAATCACCTTCTTCTCCTATGTTTCTTCCGCTTGACGAATAGAGACTTTCATTGCTTCTTCAAACTCGATGTTTGTTGCCATTTGTTTTTGGCCTTTTATTCTTCAGAAGATTAGAACACATCAATTATCCTCGATGAGCTACTCTCCTTTGGCTTCTTTAATACATCATTCATGTTGAATGTCACTTGGTCATCCTTAATCCAAAGGATAAGGTTCTTTTCATGGACATCTACCAAATATTTTTCGATGTTCACATATGTTATATCAAGAACTGGTGGATAATAGGGAGGGTTGGCATTCTTTTCTTCATCCTCTTTCTTGATTTCTTGGTCTTCTTTAAGGTCGGGTTTAGGTTGATTTCTCATTGGTTCTTCTAGCTCTACCCCATTCCTAAATGTGATAGCCTGACATGGCTCTATTGAATTTCCTTTCATGCTACGCAAACAGTTTTCCACACTTTGCTTACAAAATTCCCTGGAAAGCTGGCCTATTCAAACCTCTATCTTATGAATATAAGAGGTATGATCTTTTGCTACTTGCTTAAACTTGTCTTCTAATCTCTTCAGGTTCTCTTCCATATCCATGAGCTTATCCATGATTTTGTTCAGTTTGGAATCCCATGAAGTGGATTCATCATATTGAAATTCAAATAAGTCTTGATGTCCCATGTGAGTACTTGCATTGTAAGACTAATAAAAATTTGGGTTCTGCCACCCCAAAGTGTATAGGTTCATATAAGGATGATGATATCCCCAATCAAATTGGGGCTCATTGAAATTTGCAAGAGCCCCTTGCCCTTTAATATACATCCTATTTGATCGTTCTTTTTATCTCTTCTTAGCATTAAGCTCTTCAGATGTCTCATTCTCACTCTAAGATGTCTTGATGTGTCTCTATTTTACGCCCAACTTTTTTTAATTTAAAAACAAAAGATAGTGAAAAAGTGTTAGACTAAAGAACTAAACTAATGGCCTTCCCAATAACGACATCAAAAACTTGATCGTGGTTTTCCAATACATGTAAGTTTTAATATTTAACCTCGATATTCTGTAAGTGCATGGGTCGTTCGTATAGTACCTAAGGTGTCGATCCCACAAGGAGGGCTAATCTAATCATAGAATCTAAGGCCAAAACATTACACAGTAATTCAAAATGCAACGAAACTAAACAGGATTGTAATTCAATAAAATAATTCAATTCAAGAAGCAATCATGAAATATTAACTAAATAGCAATTGCAACACCCAATCAAGATTCAACTTAAAGAACTACCAATTGAGGGAAAGGGAAATTTTACCTATCTTTATTGTTAACCTAATCACGTATGAACTACTGGATTACTGGTTCTGGACGATCCAAAAGTTGATTACTCTCTCTCAAGTTATAACCATTATCCCTAATTTATAAACCCTAATCAGATTATGGGAACTGTAATATCTCGATTAACAATCTATCCAAAACCTTAATTAGATATGACGTTGTCTAAAACCTATTGGGAATCTATGCAAGATCTCTCTTCGCACAATTTACCGATTTGATTTAATTCTCGTTCTATTAAATTATCAAACTCTCGTTAGCCCAATTTAATAAATTTTCACTCGATTCACCCTCTTAGTTTATCACAGAGTTATGTAGGTGCAGAAATTAAATCAAAATAAATCCAATAAAAGCACAAAAAATCAAATTTCATTAAATAAAAGATAAAATTTCTCAAAGGTGAGTTTAGACATTCTCAACATTCATACAATTCTGTCATCATCAGCTATCCCAATTCTATACAATAATAAAATGAAAAATTAACCGAAAACAAAATCAGAATGGATGACGGATGCAGAAACGTCTGGAAACCTCCATTCTAGGAAGTACTTTGCATAGGCTTCTTGTCCACGTCTCTTTACCTTTGTCTCTTTCTCAATCTCTCGATGAACTCTCTCTGGTGTTTCTCAATGGTGATTGATGCAAAAACTCCTTGTCTCCTTTGTCTTGTTCTTTTTATACCTTTTTGTGTTCTAGGTAGCCCTAGGGTTTTTTGGGGGTCTGAAAGGTCCAAAAACTCCCTCGAAACTTAACTTTTCTGAGTGTCTGCACATCTGCCTGATGCAGGCCATAATTATAGCACTACATGCCATGATTGTAGGCCACATCTGAGTCTTCTGTCATGACCATGGGCTATGTCCTAGGCTTCTGTCACAATGGTGGCCCATATGCCACGATCGTGGGCTATCTCTAATGCTTTTGTCACGATTGTGGCCTATTATGCCACGATCTTGGGCCGTTGTTTTGGTTTGAGTGTCTCTGAAACTTCTCTGTTCTTTGATTTTAACCCTGAAACACTAACAAACACATCAAGGTACCTCAAAAATATAATATTTAAGCTTGAAGACTTGTACTAACCCATAACAACACTTAAACACACAAACTAACACAATTCTAACCTAAACATATACTAAACAATTAAATTAACACTTAAATATATAACAAATTAAGCCCTAAAACATGTTGCAATTCACACGTATTAGGTAGCTTTTGCATCAGCCATCATTGAGAAACCTTAAAGAGAGTTCATCGAGAGATTGAGAAAGAGTAGAAGAAAGGAGACGTGGAGAAGAAGTCGATGCGAAGTACTTCCTGGAATAGGAGGTTTCTCAACGTTGTTGCCTCCATCATCCATTCTGATCTTATTTTCGGCGTATTTTCAATTTTATGAATGTATAGAATTGGAATAACTGTTGATAATAGGATTATTTGAATGTTGGGGATGTCTATACTCACGGGTTGCTTTTATCTTGATTTAATAAAAATCTGATTGTTATGTTATTTGGATTCATTGTGATTGATTTCTATGATTGCATAATTCGATAATAAACTGAGAGGGTAAATCAAATGAAAAATAATTAAATTGGGCTAACGAGAGTTAGATGATTTAATAAGAACAAGAAATTTATCAAATCAGTAATTATGTGAAGAGAGATCTTACATAGGTTCCCGGTAATCTATTGGAAAACTTCAGATCTAATTAGGTTTAGATAGATTGTTAATTGAGAGACTACAATTTTCCATGATTTGATTAGGTTTTACAATTCAGAGTTAATGGTTATAACTCGAGAGAGAGTAATCAACCCTAGGATTATCTAGGACCAATAATCCATAATTAATTAGGTTAGTGATAAAGATAGGTAAAAATTCCACACTCTCTTAATTGATAGTTCCTTAGGTCTATTATTGAATGTGTACATTGCAATTGCTAATTTATTAATATCTGGTGTTTGATTCTTTAATTGAATTACTTGATTGAATTGCATTCCTATTTTAGTTTCGTTACATTTTGAGTATTGCACATTATTTTGGCCTTAGATTTTAGGATTAAATTAATCCTCCTCGTAGGATTAACACCTTAGGTACTACACGAATGATTCGTACGCTTATGGATTATCTAGGTTAATTATTAAAACTTACACATATCGAAAAACTGCGATTAAGGTTTTGGCGCTGTTATCGGGGAGGTGATTAGTTTAGTTTTATAGTTTAAAGCTATTAGTTAGTTTTTAATTTTTAATTTTTGTTCTTTCTTTTCTACTTCTGAAATCGTGCTCTTGCATGAATACAAGAGTCATAAGAAGTTTGAATTACACAACTAAAACCTTAGATTTAGATATCACTCCATTAGAATAAACCATTAGGAAAGCTCGATGTGAAGAAGAAGAAGAATCACCAAATCAACAATGGCCGAGGAATTTTAGCAAAATTTGGACCACGGAACATACCAACGACGTCAACAAGAGACCCTTATGGACTTTATAAGACTGAGGTTCAATGTAGCTAACCAAGGAGTAGCCACGCCACTTGTACAAACAACCTCATTTGAAATCAAACCAGCCCTCCTAATGCATGCTTCAACAAAATGTGCAGTTTTATGGACTAACGAACGAATATCCCAATGCCCATATAGTGAACTTCCTTGAAATCTGTTATACTTTTCGGTACCATCAGATGTCTAATGACACAATCAAAATTGGACTTTTTCCTTTTACCGTTAGAGATAGAGCAAAGGCTTGGTATCATTCCCTTTACCCAGCCAATGTCATGAAATGGGATTAGCCAGTTTGTGATTTATTAGATAAATATTTTCCTTGACTAAAACCACTAAGATCATCAAGGAAATTATCAACTTCCAGTAAAGTGATGGAGAATCGATCTATGAAGCATGGGAAAGATACAAGGATTTACAACGGAAGTGCCCACACCACAACTTACCCTAGGAATTCTTGTTGCAAACATTCTATAATGGATTAAACCCACATATGAGAGGCACTTGAATGGATAATGGCCATCACTTAGATCCAGGAAAAGGAACTTTAAGATATGAAGGAAGACGGAGATGAAGGAAAAGGACAGGCAATTATGAGATTTCTTCCAAGTGAACTCGTATTTGAGCTAATTAAGTAACCTCAACTTGAAATTCCATATGCTATTCTAGCTCAGCAGAAGTCAATTTCAAGTAGGGCAATAAGGAATTTTAAGGAGGCTAAATCAAAAAAGGTCGAGGACATAATGGAATAACTACAAACAAGGCTCACATTAAAGGAATCAGTCAAGAAGAAGGTTAAAGACCACATAGCGGAAGAAAACCCTAACATAGCACAGAAGAAAGAGGACCCAGGGGATTTTTACATTCCTTGCAGTATCAATGGAGTCAACATAGACAGGAAATTCATAGATTTGGGAGCAAGTATCAATAGGTTGCCCTATACCTTTAGTCAGAAGTTAGGTTTATGAGAGTTAGAACCCACAAAGATGTTAGTAAAAAAGGCCGACATAATAGTTCATCAACTGAAGGGGATTATTTAGGATGTGCAAGTACAAATTGATAAATTTACCTTTCCCACAGACTTCTACATATTGGATATTGGCAAAGATATGGAAACCCCTATGGTCCTTAGATGACCGTTCCTAGCCATTGCTCGCTCAATAATTGATGTTGATGGGGTGGACTAACTCTGAGGGTAGGAAAGTAGGAAATAACCTTTAAAGCATCAAAGAAATACAACAGTTCTCATTTACCTCCAACTAATATTAAGGAAACCGAAGCTCGAGGACATTGGGAAGATATTAAGGATCCTGGGAATGCATTCAGAAAGAAATGATCGCGTAGAAGAAGGCGAAGGAAGGAGAATCACAAGGAAGGTAGAATCCATAGCATGGTAGCTCATGTGCAAATTGTGAGATCAATGACTGCACTACCATTGCAGCATTCATTTGAACTACCATGAAAAAAAAGCATCAAGCTATTGACGTTAAAAGAAACGTTACATGGGAGGCAATCCATGGAATTATATTTCCTTTTATTGTTTTTTTTAGAAAGTTTGAATTTTTTTATTAGGTTAGTTCGTTTCCAAATAAAATCAAGAAGGCATAGGACTTCGCCATTAATTAGATGATCGAGTAGGTAAGCAAGGAGAGGTGAAAGGGTCATAAATAGTTAATAAGTGATTTCGGGAAAGTGAAGAAGAACAAAAGAAAAAAATGATGAAAAAAATTGATGGAAAATTACAGGCCACGATCGTGGCCTACGACAGGATAAAAAAGGGACACCTGATTTTTAAAGTCAAATTTTACCATTTTATCCTCCAATCACCTTTATATTCATTTCTAACTTCACTTTTTCACTCACTTTCATTTTTACTTTATCTCTCTAAGCTTTAAACCTCCAAATACTCTTACTTCTCTCTACCCAAGTTTCAAACTTTCAAAATTCTTCCAACCTCTACTGATTCGCAAGCTAGTATGCTGTGCATTAAGCAAACAATGATAGGTGTGATTTGCACCATGTCTTAGTATTTAATTTATTATGTATTAAGTGTTAATTTGAGTGTTTAGTATGTGTTTAGGTTAGAATTGCATTAGTTTATATGATTAAGTGTTTTTATGGGTTAGTATAAGTCTTCGAGCTTAAATGTTACGCTTTTTAGGCACCTTGATGTGTTTGTTAGTGTTTCAGGGCCAACAACGAAGAATGGAGAAGTTTCGAAGACTTTCAGTCTAAAACCATGACCCACGATCATGACATAACAGGCCAAGATCATGTCAAAAACATACAAGCTAGCCTACGATCGTGGCTTGCGTCAGGTTAACATGCAAACAAGATGAAAAGTCATATTTTGAGAGATTTTTCAGACCGTTTCAACCCCAAAAAAACCCTAGGGCTACAAGGTATTTAAAGAACATGAAGAATGTAGAGAAAGAGCTTTTGCTTTAGCCAAATTTTGAAACCTTAGAGAGCTTATCGAGAGATTGAGGAAGGAAACGAAGGAAGAGAGACACGGAGAAGAAGCCTATGCGAAGTACTTCCCGGAATAGGAGATTTCCCATCGTTGCTGCCTCCATCAATCCGTTCCACTCGTATTTTCTAATTTTATTTCAATTTTATTGATGTATAGAATTGGGATGGTCGTTGAGAATATGATTTGTCAAATGTTGATATTTGTCTAAACACGCCTTCGGGAATTTTTTCTTTGATATTAATGAAAGTTGATTTATTGCATTTTATTGAATTATTTATGATTCAATTTCTACACTTAATAATTCAGTAACAAACTGAGAAGGTGAATCCAGTGAAAATCATTAAATTGCGCCAATGAGAGTTAGGGAGTTTAATAGATCAAGAATTGAATAAAACTGATAAATTTGTGTAACGAGAGATCTTGCATAAGTTTTCGTTGGTTTAGTGGACAACTTAAGATCTATTTTAGGTTTTGGGATAAATTGTGAATCGAGAGATTGCAATTTCTCATAATCTAATGATTATAACTTGAGAGAGAGTAATCAACCTTAGGACCGTCTAGAACTGGTAATTCGATAAATTCACAATCAATTAGGTTTTCATTAAAGTCAGATAAAATCCTCCTTTCTCTCAAGTGGTAGTTTTTAGGTTACTTTGTGATTGGGTGAGCAATTACTATTGTGTTTATATTTTTAGATTTGATTATTGGATTTATTTGTGTGATTGAATTATTTTCTTGTTTAGTTTTGATCATTGAGTTATTTAGAATTAAGTTCAGTCTTAGATTTTAGGTTTAGATTATTCCTCCTCATAGGATCGACACCTTAGATACTACACAAATGACCAGTGCGCTTGCAGAAATATCGAGGTTTAAAAATATTAAAACTTATTATATAGGAACCTGTGATCAAGTTTTTGGTGTCGTTACTGGGGAAGTAACTAATTTAGTTCTATAGTTTTAGGCGTTAGATTAGTTTTTAATTTTTAATTTTTTTTCGTTTTATTTCATAAATCATGCTCTTGCATCAACACAAGAGTCACGAGAGGTTCGAGTCATGCAGCAGAAATGTTAGATTTAGATATCAATCGACTATAACGAACTCCTAAGAAAGCTCAGCGAGAAGAAGAAGAGATTGAGAAATGAACAATGGCCGAGGAGTTTCCATAAAATATGGACCACGGAGCTAACCAAGACGTCAACAGAGGATCCTGATGGACTTCATAAGGCCAGGATTCAATGCGGTGAATGTACAACAGAGCAGCCTCGTTTGAGATTAAACCAGCCCTTCTCAATATGCTTCAGCAGAATGTACAATTTTATGGATTGGAAATGAGGACCAAAATGCACACATTGTAAACTTCCTTGAAATCTGTGATACTTTTCGGTATCATCAGATATTGAAAGATGCAGTCAGAATTTGTCTGTTTCCCTTTACCTTTAGAGATAGAGCAAAGGCTTAGTACCATTCCTTTTGTCCAGTCAAAATCACGACTTGGGATTAGCTAGTTCGTTCCTTTTTGGACAAGTATTTCTTGTTGACTAAAACCACGAAAATCATCAAGGAAATTACCAATTTCCAGTAAGGTCATAGGGAATCAATCTACGAAGCATGGGAGAGATATAAGGAGTTATAAAGGAAGATCCCACACTATAACCTACCCAAAGAATTCCTATTGCAAACTTTCTATAATGGAGTAAACCCACCGATGAGAGGCATAATCGACACAGCTTCAGAAGGATCACTAATGCAGAAGACAGATGTTGAAGCAGAAGAGTTGATAGAGGAGATGGCGAGCAACAACTACTTATGGATGAATGACGGTAGGAAACCAACTACCTTTAGAGAGCAAAAAAGAGTTGTAGCGGTTGATTAGATGACAGAAATGAAAGCAAAGATTGACAACCTGACGAGACAGCTCAACAGTATGAAGGCTTAGTCTTCAGCCTAGGTAAAGGCCGTACAACTGAAGTGTGAGCTCTGTGGCCAAATAGACCATGATACCGTGGACTGTTACTTGACGAAGGAAGAAAATCAGGAGCAAGTAAATTATATTTGGCACAATATAGACAAGGAGGGGGGTAACAATCCCTACTCCAATAACTACAACCTTGGGTGGAAGAATGACCCTAACTTCTCCTGGTCGAACAGTGCTGGAGGACAGTTCAGGCCTCAAGGACAATCGGGCTTCCAATAAGATAAACCAAACTCGATGGAATCTAAGTTGGATAAAATTTTAAATAATCTTGGAACTCTAAACAATGCACAAAAGAAGCTAGAAGATTAATTTAAGCAAGTCACTAAGAACTATGCTTCCTTAATCCATAATATAGAAGCCTAAGTGCAATTGTCAAAGGCCTTTTCTATATAAAACTTGGGAAATATTCCTAGCACTTCATAAACAAAACCAAGGAAGCAACTAAAGCCGTTACACTTTGAAGTGGGAAGGAATTTGAACCACCCACAAGGACAATAGAAGAGCCCGTCCAGCCAGTTGAGAAAAATCAAGAAAAGGAGAAACAATTGGATAAGAGTGAATATCCTCCTTATGTCTTTTCTCTATCGTATCGGTCTAAAATCCCTCTTCCTCAACAACTACAAAAGAAGAAGTTAGATGCACAATTTGCAAAGTTCGTTAAGAAATTAAAGACACCACAGATCAATCTCTCCTTTCTTGAGGCACTGGAGCACATGCCTAAATATGTAAAAATTTTAAAGGACATATTATCAAATAAGCATACTTGGGAAGATAATCAGACGGTAACTCTAACTGGCACTTGTAGCTCAATAATCACCAGTCAAATGCCTTCTAAATTGAAAGATCCAGGAAGTTTCACAATGCCTTGTGTCGTTGGTAAGTTTGAATTTACAAAGCTTTGTGTGATTTAGGAGCTAGCATTAATCTTATGCCTTTGTCGATATTCAGGAAGTTGGGACTGGAAGAGGTCAAGCCAACATCAATGTTAATTCAGTTAGCTGATCAATCCATTAAAAGGCCATTGGGAATAGTGGAAGACATTCTGATGCAAGTGGATACATTCATTATTCCTATAGATTTTGTGGTTCTGGATTTTGAAGAAGATAAGGACTGCCCACTGATCTTAGGTTGACCATTTATGAATACAGGGAAAGCCATAATTGACGTTCATAAAGGGGATTAACACTTCAAATAGGCAAAGATCAGATCAAATTTAATATAAATAAGGCCTTAAAGAATCTAATAACGAGTAGCGCATGCATGAAAGTTAAAATTATGGATCAAAATTTGTAAGAACAAGTTGAGAGTTACATAGTAGAAGTGCAATCAGTGGAAGCAGAGGCAAACAATTGATATCAGAACCCTGAATCTAAAGGAGATGATAAGATGGAGGAGGCAGATGTTCAAGTGCATAAGATAAATTGGTTTGAACTGAAGCACCCATACCACATTCTTCAAAAAAACCACCGACATTAGAGCTTAAACCTTTACCTAAACACCTTAGATATACCTTTCTTACTAAAGATCAAATGTTACTGATAATAATTTCTGATCAATTGAATGAGAAACAAGAAAGTAAGGTGGTATAAGTTGTTAGGAAGCGAATGAAAGCCATCAGATGGTAGATTGCCGACATTCAAGGAATAAGCCCAAATGTCTGCATGCATTGAATAAACTTAGAGGAAGGATGTAGAATAGCGAGGGAGTGTCAACGGAGGTTAAATCCTAACATGAAAGAGGCGGTCAAGAAGGAGATCATAAAACTCCTAGATGCAGGGATAATTTATCCCATCTTTGATAGCGAATGGGTTATCCCAATATAATGTGTACCTAAGAAGGGTGTAATGACAGTAATAGAAAGTGATAGTATAGAAGTAATTTCAACAAGAACAGTCATAGGATGGAGAGTATGCATAGATTATCGCAAACTCAACTTGGTGACTAAGAAAGATCACTTTCCTATTCATAGAACAGATGATAGAAAGGGTAGTTGGTCATTCTTTTTATTGCTTCTTAGATGGATATTCTGGACATAATCAGATTTTCATCTACCCTGATGATCAGGAAAAGACTACATTCACTTTCCCTTACGGTACCTTCACGTATAAACGGATGCCCTTCGGACTTTGCAATGTCCCAGCCACATTTCAGGGATGTATGATGTCTATCTTAACTGACATGATAGAAGACATAATGGAGGTGTTATGGATGATTTTCAGTCTTTGGAGATTCTTTCAAACTGTGCCTAACTAATTTGGATAGAGTTCTTCAAAGATGTGAAGAGTCACACTTGGTGCTGAATTGGGAGAAATGTCATTTTATAGTACAAGAAGGGATAGTGCTAGGGTATAAGATCTCACATCAAGGATTCAAAGTTGACAGAGCAAAAACAAAAGTGATAGAGAAACTTCCATTGCCAAGCAATGTAAAAGGTATGCGAGAATTTTTAGGTCATGCAGGATTTTACAGTTGCCTCATCAAAGACTTTTCACAAATTGCAAGACCTTTGACAAACCTTTTAGTCAAGCACGTGCCTTTCTTGTTTGATGACAAGTGTATGTCTGCATTCATCACATTAAAGGAGGTGTTAATATCAGCACCAATTTTATCACCATCGGAATGAACACTCCCATTCAAAGTTATGTGTGATGCAAGTGACCAAGCCATAAGTTGTGTTTTGGGCTAAAGGAAAGATATGAAGTTACATGTGATTTACTATGCTGGTAAAATCTTGCAGGACCCCAATTGAATTACACCACTACAGAAAAGGAACTACTCGTAGTAGTGCACACGTGTGACAAGTTTTGACAATATCTTTTGGGTTCAAAGGTAATTGTATTCACTGATCACGTGGCACTAAAATACCTTTTTAACAAAAAAGATGCAAAACCTAGGCTCATTCGATGAGTGTTACTTTTACAAGAATTTGATATAGAGGTAAGAGATAAAAAGGGAGTAGAAAATGTGGTTGCAAATAACTTATCAATACTTGAGGGAGGGGAATGCTAGCCAAGTGATGACATTAACGAAAATTTCCCTGATGAAACCCTAATATTACTTGAGAGCTTGACTATACCACAGTTTGCGGATATCACAAATTATATTGCCAGTGGTAAACTTCTGTCAGATCTCCCTTACCAACAAAGTAAGAAGTTCTTACATCAGTGTAACCAATATATATAGGATGAGCCAACCCTATATAGAGCTGGTGCGGATGGGCTAATGTGACATTGTGTTCCAGATAAGGAAATGTTAGACATCCTAAAGCAATGTCATGCAGGTCAGTATTCTGGGCATTATGGGGTCAAAAAAATGACAGCTCGGATACTTGAGAGTGATTTTATTGGCCACAGTTGCTTAAGGGTGCTCAGACCTACGTGGCATAATGTGATCGATGCTAGAGAATAGGTAACATCTCCAAGAGGGATGAAATGCCTTTATCCAACATTTAAGAAGTGGAAGTCTTCGATGTATGAGGCATCAATTTTATAGATCCTTCCCATCTTCAATGAGGAACATGTATATTCTAGTGGGGGGTTGATTATGCTTCACATTGGGTCAAAGCAGTAGCATCTCCATCCAATGATGGGAAGGTAGTGTAGAAGTTCATTAAAAAACTATTTAACCAGTTTGGAGTGCCATGTACGATAATAAGTCATGGAGGCACACATTTTTGCAACAAATCTTTTAATGCCCTCTTAAAAAGATATAGAGTGCACCACTGAGCTACCACTCCTTACCATCCGCTGACTAGTAGCCAAGTGGAAGTTGTTAACCAGGAGCTGAAATAAATTTTGGAAAAGATAGTGAACAACTTTATAAAGGATTGGGCAATAAAGCTAGATGATGCCTTATGAGCCTATAGGAGAGCTTTTAAAACACCCATCAGAATAACTCCTTATTAGCTCGTGTACAGGAATGCTTGTCATTTGTCAGACGAATTAGAACATCGAGCATACTGGGTGATTAAAGCATAAAATTTTGGTTGGAAATAAGCCGACAAAAAGAGACTTCTACAATTGGACGAACTTGAAGAGTTTCGTTTTAATGCTTACAAAAATGCCAAACTCTATAAGGAAAAGGTTAAGAAATGGCACAATGCTCATTTCAAGCAAAAGGAATTCAATGTAGGAGACACTGTTCTGCTATATAGTTCACAGTTGAAGCTATTTCCAAGGAAGTTAAAGTCTAGATGGAGTGGACCATTTACGGTCATTCAAGTTTTTAATCATGGAGCCCTCAAACTAGAAAACGCTAATAAGGAGACTTTTAAGATCAACGAGCATCGTTACAAGCTTTATTTTGAAGGAGCAATTCCTAAAAATAACGAAGTGATTTTCTTGTCTTCAAGTAATTAAGATGCTTTCATGGATGCAAGGTTAAGATAACGACTATAAACTAGCACGTTTAGAAGTTTGTTTAAAAATGTTAGGTACAGTTAGATTTGTTTTCAATAAAACGTTAGTAATCTATGTTGACTCTTAGGGCATTCATCCCTATCTCCATCTTTATGAAATTTATGTCTAACCCATTTTTCGTTTTCAAATTAGTCTTCATTTTTATTCTTCTGCTTACTTTATTTTAATTTATATTTCTTCTTGTCTTTTATGTTCTTGTTTGTTCCCTTTTTACATTGAGGACAATATGTTGTTCAAGTGTGGGGAGGTTATATGTTTTACCTTGTATATGATTTTGCATATGATATGATAGTGTTAGGTTGCATTTTGCGAATTGTTTGAATGTGTCAATGGCTTAGATGGAGTGATACTGATTTAATTTTAAACATAGTCTATTAGGTTGTGAATAATTATTAGCTCGCAAAATTAATGAATTGAGATCTTTGGATAAATATACAGCTTAATTAGGATTTAGTGTAAGTTTAGCACACTCTAAATTGCCACATTCATTCATAATTTGAGGCCTTTCTACTTAAATAGCTTAACTAGTATTTTTTCTATGGAAACGAGTAGCTAAAACAACAGGGTATGCAATAAAAAAAAGTTTGTTAAATAAATAATTATTCCATTGACCTTTGAGTTATGAATAGAGCTAGTAGCCAATTGAAAACGTGATATAGCTGAGTAACCAGATCAATATGTATCACAAATGTGTGCCTCTGCATCAAAAAGCTATAATGATGATCCAACTAAGAAGTTTAATAAAAACATGACTTAGTCGAGTAACCGGATTGACATTCATTACCTATGTTTGCCTCCGCATAAAAATACTAAGTCCATGTTTAATAAATTATAAATAAAAAAATATGTTTTCTAATAAAAACCTACTAGACTTGTAATAACCTTGACTTTTCATGAAAATATACTTAGCAACAATTGCAGAGTATGAATGGCCAAAGAATTATTAATGTGTGTGTGCAATTGATATAACTTGAAGACTGTATCTAAGATTATATTTATTTCATGAAGTTGAAGCCATTGTCTCATTATTGCATTGTGTGTTGTGTGTTTGTTATATGTTTGTTGTTTTGTTTGCTTGAGGACAAGCAAACGTTTAAGTGTGGGGATGTTGATAGGTGTGATTTGCAACATATTTCAGGATTTAATTTATTATATATTAAGTGTTAATTTGAGTGTTTAGTATGTGTTTAGGTTACAATTGTGTTAGTTTATGTGTTTAAGTGTTTTTATGGGTTAGTATAAGTCTTTGAGCTGAAATGTTACGTTTTTAAAGTACCTTAATGTGATTGTTAGTGTTTCAGGGCCAAAAATGAAGAACGGAGAAGGTTTGGAGACTTTTAGGCCAAAATCACGGCCTACGATCACGGCACAATAGGCCACGATAATGACAGAGATATGCAAGCTAGCCCATGATCGTGGACACGATCGTGACTGATATGAATGGATTTTGCTATTTTTTATATGTTATTTCATTTGAATTCATTTCTATCTTTTTTAGTTTAATTGCTCATCTTGTGTTCCTATTAATTTTACATGCAGATTTAATGATGAAATACAAATAGAAGATTAAAGTATGAAATTTTGAAGCCGTTAGAATCATCAAAGATGCTGTCCTAAATGACAGCTCATGAAGAAAAATCCAGCATGAAATGACAAGGAAGCTAGCACTTAACGCTAGCATGCTTGCGTTAAACGTTAGTGTTGCAGTTAGCGTTTAATAGATCTGGCCAGATGAAGAATAAAAGGGGGCGAGATTCAATTCATCCTATCACGCAACAGTAGAGGGGAGAGAGGTGGCTAGAGTAGAAAATAGAGAAGGAGCTACAGCTTGGAGGCTTGCCGCGTGAGAGATGAGTGAAGAGAGATGCGGGTAAAGAAGAGTTGCGTGAATAATGGAGTGGACAAAAATCATGAAGTTTATTTATCCCATCGTGAACAGTAGACAGAGTAAAAGCTTATGGTAGTGAGGTTTTTAGGGGGTCTTCAGCCGGGGAAATGAGTATGGGGTTGACGTATCTTTCTTAGAATAGATCTATGAAAGGCTAAGATCCCGACACTGATTAGGAGGTAATGTTGACACCGACGACCTAGGTTAAGTATTTTTTATTGTTTTTATTGTTTCTTTCTCTCATTAGAAATTGATTGTCGTATCCTATGTTAATTGATTTGGGTTTTGCGTATGGATAATGGGATTTTTATTATTATTCGGTTATTTACGTATGAACCCATTGGGATTACGAAAGGATGATTCTAATGCGTTTATTGAATCATTTGATTACATACCCATTGCTAGAATTTTGATATAATCTGTAATTGTTATGTTGAAATTCATGTGTAGCGACTAATGATTCGTAATCATTCAGGATAATATGACTTAGGTTAAATGACGCATCGTATGTGGTTGTTACCTTGATTAATTGGTTTTCCTAATTCTTAATGCTGCTGCTTAATTAAATCTAGAGATTGTATCCTAGGTTATTTAGTGATTATGTTTAATCAACGATCGTATCTTAATTAAACAAAACCTAAGGGAAAAATCGGGCTAATTATTAACGCATGATTAATAGTTTCTAAGAGAGATTTGAGAACAACAAATCAATAAAATATGTTTAATTAGGGTATAGGCCGAGATTGAACCAAAGAATTGGATCCCTATCGAATTCCCCAATTTTACCATTTTTCGTATATTTTCTTTACTTTGTTTTTATTAGTTAAATTCATTTTATTACTTTCTTTTTTTTTCTTGTCGATCTAAAATCGTTTACTATCAACCAGGTAAAATGTGAATTCAACGGGTTGTTGTCTAGTCT
>JANZXP010102993.1:0-19735 GCA_027576715.1 Erythroxylum flavicans
TTTTCCATCGAAGGTGCCCAGCGGTCATGCGAACGGGCTGGTTTGCAAGGTACGAAATGATCATGCTAATAGGCTCTTTTTCCCACCAAAGGTGCCCAACGATCGTGCCAATAGACTGTTTTTCCCACCAAAGATGTGCCAACGGGCTATATTCTCATTGAGGTTGCCCATCAACTATTCCATCAAATTTTTTTGTTTTGACCATTGAGGGTGTGGAAACGGGATATCATTCTCACTAAAGGTGCTAAGAGATCATACCTACGGGTTGTTTTTCTAACTAAAGGTGCCCAGAGATTGTGCTAACGGGTTATTTTTCCCACCGAAGATGCACTAACAGGCTGTTTTCTTATCCAAGGTGCTCATCGTTTGAGCTAATGGTTTGTTTTGCCCATGGAAGGCTCCTAGTGGCCTTGCCAATGAGTTGTTTTGTGCAGCAAAGGTGTGCTAATAGGTTTTTTTCCACCAACGGTGTGCCAATGGGCTATTTATTCCACCGAAGTATTCCAATGAGCTCTTTTCCACTAAAACTATGACAACGAGCTATTTTCTAGGCAAAGGTGCCCAGCAATTGTGCCAATAGGTAGTTTTGCTCACCAAAGGTGCCCAATAACTATGCCAATGGGTTGTTTTTCCCCTCAAAGGTGTCCGCATCCTTGCCCACTTGTTTTGTACACCAAAGGTGTGCCAATGGGCGGTTGTTTCAGTAAAGGTGCCCAATGACCATGCCAACGGACTGTTTTGCTTACCCAAGGTGTATAGCGATTGTGCCAATAGATTTTTTTCTCACCAAAATGGTGCCAACGGGTTATTTTCTCACTAATGGTGCCTAGCGACCATTTCAATAAGTTGTTTTGCCCATCAAAGATGCCCAACTACTGTGTCAATAGGTTGTTTTGCCCACCAAAGAGGTACAGTCACCATGTCAGTGAGTTGTTTTTCCCACCAAAGGTGTGCCAATAGGAAGTTTTCTCACCGAACTGTCCCAACAGGTTGTTTTGCCAACTGAAGGTGTGACAAAGGGATGTTTTCTCATCAAACATGTGCGAACAGGCTGCTTTCCTTATCTAAGGTTCCCAGTGACCTTGCTAATGAGCTATTGTTCACATAGAGGTTATGCTAATGACTTGTTTTCAAACTGAAGTTATGCTAATGAGTTATTTTTCCCATTGAAGTTGTGTCAATGGATTGTTTTTCCCATCGAAGGTGCCTAGTGACCATGTCATTAGGTTGTTTTGCATACCAAAGCTGTGCCAACGGCCTGTTTTCTTACTAAAGGTGTGCCAATAAGGTATTTTTCCCACTGAAGGTTCTAAGTGACCGTGCCAATTGATCGTTTTTCCCACTAAAGTTGCCTAATAACATATCAACAGGCTGTTTTCTCACAAAAGGTGTGCCAATAGGATGCTTTTCCTATAAAAGGTGCCCAATGATCATACCAATGGGTTGTTCTGACCACCTTAGCTGCTCGATGACTGTGCCAACGGGCTGTTTTACCTATAGAAGGTACCTAGTGACCATGCCAATGTGCTATTTTCTTAATAAAGGTTCCCAACAATTGTGCCAATAGGCTATTTTGCCCAGCAACATGGTGCCAACAAGATGTTTTCTCCACTAAAGGTCCTCAGCGATTATGTCAATAGGCTATTTTACCACTGAAGGTACCCAGTGATCATGCCAATATGCTATTTTCTCAATGAAGGTTCTCGACAATTGTGTCAATAGGTTGTAGTGCCCAACAAAAAGATGCCAACGAGCTATTTTTCCCACTTAAGGTGCCTAGTGATAGTGCCACTAGGTTGTTTTTCCCACCAAAGGTGTGCAAACGGGCCATTTTCTCATCAAAGGTGTCCTAATGGGCTATTTGCCCACCAAAGGTGATCTAACGGGATGTTTTCTCACTGAAGGTGTGCTAACGAGTTATTTTTCCCACTGAAGGTTTCAAGCAACTAAGCCAACGAGCTGTTTTTCCCACCTAAAGTGTCCAACAACAATGCCAACTGGCTATTTTCTCATTGAAGGTTCCTCAACGAGCTATCTTTCCTAATAAAGGTGCCCAACGACCATGCCAAAGGATTGTGTTGCCTACCAAAGATGCCCAACGATTATGTCAATGGGTGGTTATTTTCTCATCAAAAGGGCCCAGTGACTGTGTCGATAGGCTTTTTTCTTACAGAAGGTGTGCCATCGGGTTGTTTTTCCCATTGAAGGTGTCTAACTACCATGCCAACGAGCTATTTTGCGTACCAAAGGTCTGTCAACTAGTTATTTTTCCATCAAATGTGCCCAAGAACCCTACCAATGGGATTTCTTCCCATCAAAGGTATGTCAACGGGCTATTTTTCTAATCAAAGGTGCTAAGTGACTATGTCAAAGGGTTGTTTTTCCCATCAAAGATGACCAGCGATCATACGAATGGGTTGTTTTGCCCACCAAAAGTTTGTCAATGTGTTGTTTTCTCATAGAATTTGTCCCAACAAGTTTTTTTCCCTACCAAAGGTGCCCAACGAACGTTTCAATAGGTTGTTATCCCATCGAAAGGATGCCAACTGGATTTTTTCTCCATTAATGGTCCCTAGTGACCGTTCCAATTGGCTGTTTTGCCCACCAAAGGTACCTAATGAACGAACCAACGTGCTATTTTCTTAATGAAGGTGCCCATAATTATGCCAGTGGACTATTTTGCACACTAAAAGGGTGATAAGAGGATGTTTTCTCCACCAAAGGTCCCTAATGACCGTATCAATGGGTTTTTTTACCTACCGAAGGTACCTAGCAATCGTCCCAACTTGCTATTTTCTCAATGAAATTGCACAAAAATTATGTCAATAAGATGTTTTGCCCATTGAAAGTGTGTGAATAGGTTGCTTTTCCCACCTAAGGTGCTCATTGACAGTTCCACTAGGTTTTTTTACTAACCAAAGGTGTGCCAATAGGTTGTTTTGCCAACCAAAGGTATTCCAACGGGTAGTTTTCTCACCAAAGTTATGCCAACGGGATGTTTTTCCAATAAAAGGTATACTAATGGGCTATTTTTATTGGGGAGCTATGGATTCATGCTTCATATGCACAATAAGGCAGCGAGAGTCAGAATCTAAATTCCAACTCTACGATATCCCCAAAAATCTGGAATCCTAGATGCATACATAACAGATTATAAAAACATGAAATTTTAACACATGTACCTTTGATAATGCTCCTCCCTTCTTTACAATTCTCCTTGTTTGGGTTGTAGCAAACACCGAACACCCTTTTAATCACTCAAAAACATGCAAAGATGAAGAAAAAGTAGTGTGTAAGGGTGGTTAGAGCACTGATAGGTTGCATTTCATGCATAGTTTATATGATAGTTTGCATTCATTTTGCATGTGTTTGTTTATTATTTGTGTTTTTGTGTGCTTTTATGTTTATTACGTGTGCAAGAGACCAAAGTGGGGATTGAAATTGTAATGCAGGAGATTTGGGCAGTTTTGGAGAAGTTACGCGCTAGAAACAAATACGACATTCCCATGTCGTATTGGGCAGAACTGGGCCGAATTTATGGATGAGTTTTTAAGCCCAAACGCCATCTATTTTTAGGCTGGATCTTCGTTGGAGACATTGGACACCAGCTGGGAAGCCATAATGAAGAATCCAAATTGAAGACTAAGTAGGAAACTTCTACTAATTTTATCTAGGGTTACGAATTGGAGGCTATAAATTCCTTATGGCATAAGGAAATCAGACGACCTTTTTATAACTTTTGCTTCTCACTTTTGAACGTCTTCTCTTCCTTCCTTTGTTTTTCAGTAGTTAGTAGCCAGCCATCATCGTGATTGTAGTTTTCATGTTATTTTCTTGTGTTCTTAGGTTAGCTATGAACAACTAAATCCTTTTCTAGCCAGGGTGCTTGGATATTCAATCATGGAAGATTTGTGAGACTATGTTTTTATTTGTTTATGCAATTCAGAAATTTATTTAATTCCCATGCTTGAACCAGATTTATTATTGCTTAATTTATTGTGCAATGTCACGAGTTGTGTGATTGATTAAGTGATGAATTGCTGAATAGGATAGTATTGTCGTGGATATTATTCTATCAAAGTAGCTAATTGGTTTTATCTTACAAACGATGTATGTTGGTGGTAAAATCGATGGAATTAAATAATATGACTAAATAAATTACAACGTTTTCAAATTCATTGGTTAGGACAAGGGTCTTTTTCATTCTTAATGGAACTAGAGATTAATCTTGTCAGCGCGTTTCTCAGGAGTCGTCTTTAGATTAGGGAAGTAACTTGTCAGGGCGTTTCCCGGCGTTACCGACAAAGTAAGAAAAGATTGGTTAATGAGTGCGTCACCTTTTGCTATGACTTTATCTATCTGAATTGTCTAATTTATCTTATGATGTCAATGATCGAATTTCCAGGGTGAATTGAAGAGTATCTTAGCTAGGTTTTCACCCATTGTGTTTCAATCTCGTTTTATTAATTGCTGTCTAGATCTGTTTTGTGCCAATACCACAAGCTCATGTCATATCTGTCACTATAGCTCTCCTTTAATTTTCTGCATCCTTTTATTTTTATTTACATCTCCCGCAATATCAATCCTTTAATCTGTTATTTTCTGAGAATTAGAGTAACTCTGCACTAATTCCCTGTGGATTTGACCCGATTCACCACTAGCTACCTAGTTTTTGGAGAGTTGGAAATATATTTTTATTTTTGGTAGTTTGAAAACATATCAGAAATGAATTTACTATACTGTTCTGAAATGAAAATATGAAATAATGCAAGCAAATTATATTGCTTGAAGCATGATCAAAGTGTGAAATGGTATTCAATATTTGAGTGTGAATTGGATTGTAAACTATCTATATGTTTGATATGAGTGAACATATTGAGGATGGTTCGCTCACTGAGTTCGTAAAATTCACCAAAATTGTAACGTTGAATTTTCAGGTTTAGGGGTTATGTAGTTAGATTAATTGGGGAATAGCCACCGCAATCCAATAAGAGTGAAAGGTCAAGATCAGTTCATATCTACATATGTCTTCAGTCATTTTTGTATTAAATAGTGTATTCTGCAACTTTTGTAAATTGTATTAATAAATTCTGACTCGTAATGACTTTTGTGACTAAAGTTTTTAATAAAATGGGTCAAAATAATTACTGGTATTACTAAAAATGTGTGTGATGTGTGAAAAAGAAATTTCAATGATTCAATATGATCGTCCTAATATGCCACTCCCACATGGCATAGGCTCGAATGTCCTCGTGATATATGGGCACGTGCTATGTGGGAGTGGGATGCTACAAGTTGGTGTCAAAGCCTAATCTTAATATCTTATATAGGCATTCTTCTTTATATGTGTCAACTTACATACATTTTAGACATATCATATACCGTTACTATAAATTAATGGTAAAATAGGCATGCAGTGGCAACTGAGCCCCAATCTGAGTCGCATTTATATAAGTCATACATATGACCATTTATTAAGAGTTTGAGCAGTTAGAAATAACCACAAGAGTGATGATCCGTCAAAGTGTAAGGAAATGAAAGTGTGTGGATACATAGAAATAAGAAATACTACATGGTTCAATATTTTGTACAAAGATTTAATGCAATCGTATTTGTGGTTATATCAGTGAAAATAATATTGATATTGTGCTATAATAGTCTATCTTGAAATTGATATAGATGCGAAATCATTTTCGCGATTAACTGAGAAATAGATAGAGATACAAGTAGAAATGATATGATTGAAAGTGTATAAGTAAAGCTGGAAGAAAACAAATTTTTCTATGATCATGAGAGGGTGAACTTAAAATTGAAATGGTTGTTTGATTAATGTGATAAGAGTTTACGATTGAGTATAAGGTTATGTCAGTGGATTTGAGATTTGAATCTCATTATCGTTACGCACATATAATTCTGAATTGATTGAGAACATACGTATATAAGATGGAATATATGATAACTGAGAGATGAAATAAATGATAAAAAGATATGTAGAAGTCTTCAAGGTTAAGTTGATCAATTATTGTGAGTGCACACTCGATAATATGATTACCTTGTCAATTGATGTTACTAAGCACATATGTATTATAAGTTTGGATATAGTGCAGGGAGTGATCTATGACATTTAGATACTCTTAAGTTTTAATCCCCATAGTTAAAACAAATTGAGATGAATCAGAGTAGCACAGTGGTAACATGGATTTAGATAAATATATTGAAACAGTACCTCCTCAGGAGAAGTAACTTTTGTATAATTATAGAATACTTGAATGTTGTTCAGAATCAATAGAGATCATGGTATCATTGGCTTAAGATATTAATTGGTGACTTTTCGAAAGTACATCTCTAGATAAGATGTAATGATCTTAATGGTGCATACCAATGCATAAAAGTAAATGAATATACCTACTATTTCATTGAGTTTTGATGTATAAAACATCCTGATCATGTAAGATGTGATAGAAATTGATCTTATTGAGGTATCATGAATAGTTGAAATTGATCTTATTAAGGTACTATGAATGGCTAGAAAGTGATGATAAAGATAGTTGAATGATAAAGATTATGTAAACAGTACAGATGATTGAAGAGAGAAAATTTTCTTTGATGAAGACTTTTATAAAATTATATCAAGCTGACCAAAAGTTCTGCTTCTAGGAATGAATGAATATGAATGAATCAGAAGTGAATATTGGAGTCGAATAGATGTGAAACTCAGGCACGAGAAATTGAACATACTATAGAGAATGTAAGTGTTTTAATTGTTATAAAGTATCCAAACTACATTATTGGGTTCTTAAAATTGGGATGATACTATTGTTATGGTTAAAGGAACTTAGGTCCATAATGTATCCTATATTAGAATGTTCAGAAGATCCAAGTTAGATTTGATGTTTGTAATATTAATTCAAAAAGTTAAGATTTGCAAATAAATTGAAATATGTGGAGAAACTAGTACGAAAGAAATCAAAGGAATTCAAATGAATGGAAAAAATCATGCAAGAAAAGAAGTCATTTGGGAGACTGAGAAAAACATGCGATAACATTACCTCATTTGAGGAACTAGTTACTTAAGAATTTTGAGAACTACTTATAGCACATTGAGTTTTCTATGATACCTGTTGGGTTAACAAATGCCCACGACAACATTCATGACATTAATGAATAAAGTGTTCCAACCTTGTTTAGATCAATTAGTGACTGTGATCATAGATAATATTTTGAGTGAATTCAAAAAGTAAAGAGAGACATTTTGAGTAATTGAGGTTAATCTTATAGATAATAAGAGAGAAACAATTGTATGTTAAGTTCAATAAGCACAAATTTTTGGTTTAACCAAGTAGTATTCCTAAGTTACATAGTATCTAGACGAGGCATACTGGTAGACCCAAATAAAGTAAAAGTAATAATGAAATGTGAAACTCCAAGAAATGTGTCTAAAATTTAGAGTTTTCTTGGATTAGTAGGGTACCAGAAGTTAACAAGGGGTTTTCTTTAAGTTTAACTCCTTTGAAAAAACTTCTAAAGAAGAATATGCCATTCAGATGGACTAATAGATGTAAAAACAGTTTTAAGGAATTAAAACACCGATTACTATAACATCGGTGTTAGTTATTCCATCTAGATCTGGAGGTTATATAGTATATAGTGATGTTTCACACCAGAGATTAGAATGAATTCTGATATAGCATGGTAAAGTAATTACATATGCATCGAGACATTCAAGGTCTTATGAGTTTAATTATCCGATTCATGAATCAGAACTTGCTGTAGTAGAAATTGATTTGAAATTTAGGAGACATTAATTATATAGTGAGATATTTCAGATAATCACTGATCATAAAGGTTTGAGATATTTGATGAGTCAGGAAGACTTGAATATGAGACAAAGGTGATGAATAGAATTGCTGAAGGACTATGATTACACAATTGAATATCATCATGGTATAGCTAGTGTTGTAACTGAAGCATCAAGCAGAAAATCGGATAGCAGTGTAGCATAAGTTCAAGTATCGAGTTTAACAAATTTAGTATAATTCAAAGCATTGAATGTTGAGTTGATTTTGAGGCAGAATGAAACATGGTTAGCTATATTAAAGCTTAGACCGATATTACAGGAAAGAATTAGAAAGGCCCTAATTAAGGATCCTGAAATTGTGAAGTTAATAGAGAAGTTGGATCAGAATTTGAGTTCTGAATTTAAATTGAGAGAACCATTAAGACTGTTGAGGATATGCTCAAACCTTATAGTCTGGAGTTCCAAGGAGCATGGATCAATAAGTATCTCTGATTGAATTTATATATGGTAATAATTATCACAGTAGTATTTGCATAGTACCATATGAGGTTTTATACGACAGAATTGTCATTTGCCTTTGTATTGGAATGAAGAGGGTCTAAGAATTATTGAAGGGCCGAACGGATTCAAGATATTGTTGATAAGATTAAATTGATTCAAAATAGAATTAAAGTGGCTCAATATAGACAGAACAATTAGGTGGATCTGTACCATAAAGATATATGTTGGATTAAAAACAAAAACATGCTTGGTTTGGCTAAACGATAGATTTCAAAAAAATTTATGAAATCAAAACATAGCGGAAGTGTAAACACCAAATCAACATGCTTTTAGTCCATATATGATAGGGCATAAAAAATAAATATAATAAGAACAAAATCATAATATTACCGACTCCTCGCTACAGCTTCGTCTCCTCGTTATTGTGTCCTCAACCAATCTGATCTACCATTTGTTCTCCTTGGATAACTTAGTTAACAAGATCCTTTGGTGGGAAAGGAGAAGAAAAATGTAGAGGTTTTTCTTTGTATGTTCGGCTAGTTAAAAGAACAAAAATGAGACCTTCTCATTTTCTATATTCGACTAGTTGAAAGAACAAAAATGAGACCTTGTCATTTGCTATAACCGACAGTTTTGGAGAGATAGGAGAGAGAGAAAAATGCACCACTTCATTATATAATCAAAAAATGTTAAAAGTGTTGTAAGTTTTTCCACATGCCCATATTCATTTAAAACCAACCATTAAACCATTTAATGATGGGAAGCATAATCGGTTTTTCTTTAGTAGTGAGTGGAGAGAAACTAAAAATAGCCCACGTTGTATTTAGCAATTCAATGTTAAATGTGCTACTGTCCCTTTAGCTACAAAATTGATATCTAAATTATTGTAGAATTCAGTTTTGCCCTCCCTTTTGTTTTAAAATAATTGTTTCAATTTAATCAATCAAAACAATAAAATCAAACCAAAATCCAGCCCAATATTAAATGTTCCTTTTAGGCTTATAATTAAAAATTAATTAGTGTAAACCCAACATTTAATTATAGGCTTAAAACCCAATTTAATTAATTCTCAATTAAATTGGTATAAATGAGCACATCGAGGATGGTTCGTTCACTGAGTTCGCAAAACTCACCAAAATTACAACGTTGACTTTTCAGGTTCAGGGGTTATCAAGTTAAATTAATTGGGGAATAGCCACTACAATCAGATAAGAGTGAGAGGTCAGGATCAGTTTGTATGTGCATATGTCTTCATTCATTTTTGAATAATGTATTCCGCAACTGTTGTAAATTGTATTAATAAATTCTTATTTGTAATTACTTTTTTATTGAAGTTTTGAATAAAATGGGTCAAAAATAATTTCTGGTTTTATTGAAAATGCATTTGATGTGTGAAAAAGAAATTGTAATGATTCGATGTGATCATCATAACATGCCACTCCCACATGGCATGGACTCGAATGTCCTCATGATGTACAGGCACGTGCTAGGTAGGAGTGGGATTCTACAATGAGACCATATAATCAAATCTTTCATCTGACTCACAATCCATCTGATCAAATACTCTCTCCATTCCCTCATCCATCCTTTGACCTCCGCAGGGTTTGTACTTCCTTAGAAGTCGACAACCCCCTACTTTTGTAGTTTATCTTACTTTCTTTCCTTTCTCTCAAGAATTCTCGGAGGTATTCTTTAATGTCGAGGTACAAAAGACTCTTTACTAGTTCCTACAGATTTTAGGTCAGCTGAGTGTCCAACGTGATCACCTATAGCGGATGACCTATAGTAAAAAATAATAGTGATTACTATCTAAGTTTCTCACTATATATCATGTCTATATGCTTATATCTATCCCTATGGTTGCCAAACCAGGCTTTGATACCAAAAATTGTAGCACCCCACTTCCACCTAGTATCTACCTGTACATCGTAAGGACATTTGGACACATACCTATTAAGCACGCTAGAGCAGTCACATTCCTTTATATGGCAATTTCCTCATTTCATTTATAAAACATAATACACTGTGGCCCTTCATACATCATTCATAAATATACAATGTCAAAATTACATAAGAGTTTACTACTCTCACTACATGTTCTATATGATATGAGAACTATACAAAAGATTCTAAATAAGCTCCACAATCTCAATTGACTGACCCTTGAGCCATTTCTTAATGTCCAAAAGCAAGAACTAGACTTCTTCTAGAACGTCTTATAAGCTAAGTGTCCTCTCTCGTACCTGAAAAGTCACGTTGTAATTTTGATGAGTCTTGCGAACTTAATGAGCAAGCCATCATTGATATGCTCACTTATATCAATGACAGGACATATCACATTTCAATTTATAGATAGTCCATAAAAACACACTTTGCACATTATTTCATATTTTAGTTCAGAATAGTTCAGACTGTTAACTTCAATAAATCATATAATACACATGACAAATTGTATATGCAATTTCTCATGAGACTCCACTATTATTGTTAATTATTGTGATCGAGCGTCTTTTTAACTATCCCATATCTTTTGTCGATATCGGGTCATTAATATCTGTCCCATATCCATTGGGGATACCAGGCTCATTTTATTAGTGAGCCTATGACTCTTATACACATTCTGAGCTTTAAGCTCTTTTTTGCTTGCTACTCTGGACATAACTGCCTTTATCTAATCATACATATCATGTAGTGAAATGCATCAATTCACAAATATTTATTCAATCATCTTCATTCAGTAAACACATTCACTTTTCACCTTTTCATCGAACATAAGTCCAGCATTCTACATATTTGTTGAGAACACTTATTTCTTCAAATTCACATTCAATGAGCACTTCTAATACATTTCACATTTATCAACGCCTCGGACTATCTATGTCCAGAATTAGCATATTCGTATCAACAATAATGCAATAATCAAAATTTAAGCAAATATAAACAATCTTAGTGAAAACATCTAGGTTACTCACGATACTCTCCAGATAGTTATTGCCTCGATGTCCCGGTAATGTCTAGATGCGGTCTCTCTATTTGCGCTTCTATATGATGCAAAACATACACATTTACACATTACTATTTTACATAATCACGTTAATACTAAATCATACACATATTTATATGTGTTATGTATAATGCATGCTTAATTTGACTATTCTAGGTATATTTCCTTAAATCACTTCTTATAATCATTCAACATCATCATTCAATCATTCATTTATACCTAATAAATCTTACTCCCTTTAATCACCAAATCCATCATCAAACTAGGTTCATTCAGGGCCTTATTCAAGCATAACTACATCATAAGAAAGTATCTTAGCATTAATTGTCTCAAACATCACTTAAAAGACAACACTCCTTCCTTTTTACTTGCCCACGATCATGGTGGTCCCTCCCATGATCGTGACAAAAGCTCATAGAACTGGCCACATTCATGGGGATTCTGTAACATCTTGTTTTTACATGCCAAAGGCCCTAGAATACTGCATATGAGAGTCATTAATGAGAGAATTAGGAAAATGCAATTCATGCTCCTGCATAATATAGCATACATATAAGTGAATTTGATTATTGCACATATTACAATGACTGTTCATGCACTCATTTGACATTTTCCAGGTATAATTGATTTTTAATATAATTATGATGTGAATTGTAAATTATATGTCTTGAAATTTTAGTTGGTGTGTATAAGTATTGATTTAGAATTTTTGGTGAAATCTTAGGAAATGTCTAAGATTTTGAGCAATTTTAGACTAGAAAAAATGCCAAGTGGTAGGACAATTGATTTATAGTAATAGAAATAAGTGATGAATGATAGTAGAAATAATGATGTGTGGTATTAGGATTTAATGACATAAGTCATAGAAAATTGGGAGACAATTGAATTAGAAATTGGAGACAAATAGACTAGTTATTAAAGAGGACTAAATAGGGACAATGGGGGAGTGGCAAGTGACAAGTGACAAGTGTCACATGCCATGCCACATCTCACCCACGATTATCCTTCATTAAAATAACAACTTTATTTTGGTCTTTCACTTATTATTTCACTTATCTCTTTGTTAATCGCTCTACTTCATCTTCTTCATTTTTCTTCATCCACAACACTCACCAACCTTCCTCAACATTGAGCTTTGTCATCATTCTTCACTTGCTACTCCCATTCTTGTTGTCTTCTTACTCTTTGTTTCCAAAAACCTAGCTTATTCCTCTTTAAGTGATGATGATCGTGCGATGTTGGAAGCTAGGGTTAAGTTGTGATTTGAAGATCTTGAAGTTAAACAAGTAAGTATGTTAATGATCTTTATGATTTGTTGAATGAAACATGTATGATGATGGTTAGTGATAGATTGATGAGTTAAATGGAGTTGATCATATGTTATAACGTGAGTAAAGAAATGAGCATAAAAATGTCTTATTTTTGTATTATGAAGATTAATGATTAATAAGTTGTTGTAGTGATGTTTTAAAAATAAAAAGAACATTATAATGGTTTAGATAGAATGTAGAAATTTTTCTGCATGGATGATGTTTACATGTTATGTTTTTAGTGTATGATCATATGAATTTTTAATAGTTGTTATTAGATATACTAAAATGCGTTTAAAGCTAAAGAAAAGGAGTAGTGTGGTGTCTTGAAATGAGGTACTTTAGGGTGATAGTTACAAGTGAAATGAAGATGAAAATGGATTAAAGAGTGTGCAGAAAGTTGATGATGAATGTATATATATGAATGTTCTATTTTTGGTTTTTATGATCAATCATAGATTTTAATTTGTTTATGATGGATATTGAGCTGAAATAGGGGTGAGAATGAAGAGGAAATGATGAAAAATTAAGCTAGAAATGATAGACTAAGCATAAGAGATGTTAGATGTAACTTGTAGGGTTGAAAAACTAGAAAATGGAAGAAGTTAGTTAGGATTTTTTTGGATGGAAGCATCCCAAGGTCGTAAGAATAGGTCCACGATCATAGGAATGCCTAAAGAGTGTAGAAAGTTTCTGCCATTGAAACCCAAGATCGTAGGAAGTTGTCATCTATTATAGGAATAGGTTAAACATCAAATATTCTTCTTTTATGTATGGTTTGAAACAACAAATGGTTAGATGCTTTCCTATGATGCATTTAGGCTTGAATTAAGCTTGAAATGGACTTAGTTTGATGATAAAATAAGTAATTAAATGAGTCATGTGCTTAGGTTGATGATTGAGGATATAACTTAAGAGTGAATTGTTATACATCAAGCGTACAAGTCTAGAAATTTGGAGATGCTATATGAAAGAAAGTGATCCTATGAATGCTAAAGAGATTCAAAGGAGATGAATGATGAGTATTAAGTAAAGATGAATGAGAAATTGGATATTATGTGATCTTATAATGCTAGAATTTTAGTGAATGATTGAGTGATGAACTTAGAATAATCTTATAAAATTGATGTGAATTAAGGAAATATACCTGGGATTGTCATTGAGCATGCATTATACATAACACATATTGAGTATACACATATTGAGTATTCCTGTGAATATGCAAATAAGTAATGTGTAAATGTGTATGTGCTACATGATATAGAAAAGCAGTTAGAGCGACCGCATCTAGACATTGTCGGGACATCGAGGCAATAGCTATTTAGAGCAAACTGTGAGTAACCTAGATGGTCCCACATTGATTTATTGTCTTGTTTAAATTATGAATTGAATTATTATGTGATGATTCCAGACATAGAATGTCTGAGGCATTTGATGCTTGAATAATATATTGGAAATGCTCACTGTATGTGAATTTGACCGAATATGTGATACTCAACTTAATTGTTGAATGTTAGACTAAGGTTCGATGGTGAATGTAAATATGAAAAATTAAGCAGAAGTGAATGATTGAATACATATGATGCATTTCACTACATGAATACATGATAACATAAAGGCAGTTGTGATTGGAGTCACTAGTGAAAAAGATCTTAAAGCTCAGAATATGGTAAGAGCCTCTAGCTCACTATGTGTAATGAGCCTTGTATTCCCATTGGATAAGGGACAATTATTAATGTCCACAATGGATACGGGATAGTGAAAAAGGCACTCAGTCGTAACAAAGCAATAAATGAAAGGGAGTCTCATAAATATTGCACATACAATTTAATATGTATTATATGAATGAATGAATTTAATTGTATGAACCGTTATGAATGTAAAGGTGAATAAGTGATTAAGGTGATATATGATGCTATTTGATAATTGGTGAAAGATATACATTATATGATGACATGAATTGTTTGTGAACTAGAAACATGAACTTTATGTGTTATGTGTATGAGTGAGCCATCGATCATAGGTAGCTCACAGAGTTAGCGAAACTCATCAAAATTGTAACGTTGACTTTTGAGATACGAGAGAGTAGACTTAGCTTCTAAGACAACCTAGAAGAGATCTAGTACTACTTTTGTATAGAAGAAATGACTCAAAGGTCGGCCAGCTGAGACTGAAGGAATTAGATAGAATTTTGTATAGTTCCTCATTTATGTAGCATGTAGCATAGTTTGTAAACAGAGCTGTAGACTCTAATAGGTCTTTGATAATGTATGTAATGCTACAATGCATATTCAATTTTATGAAATGATAATGAGGAATTTGTTTTCTAGATATCGTGATATTTATGTTTTAATTTATGATGCCATGAGATAGTTGATGTGATTACTCTAGTGCACTACTTCCACCGGGCATGTGCTCGAATATCTGATGGACGTACAGGCACAACTGTCTGATGGGAGTGGGGTGCTACTAGTTTTGATATTAGAGCATGGTTTGTCATCCATAGGGACATAGAGGAATATTAGACATGAAATATCATGAGAAATGCGGATAATAATCGAAGTTAATGTCTATTGTAGATCATCTGTCATAGGTGATCAAGTTGGATACTCAATTGACCTAAAATCAGTAGTAGCCAGTAGAGAGTCTTCTATATCTCAACCTGAGAGAATGCCTCTAAGAATTCCCGAGATAAGGGAAAGAAGGTATGATAAACTACAAAATCAGGGAGTTGTGGACTTCTACGGAAGTACAGACCCTGTAGAGGCCGAAGGATGACTCGAAAGAACAAAGAGAGTCTTCGATTAGATGGACTACAAGTCAAACGAGAAGTTTGACTATGCAGTTTCCTTACTGCAAGGCCCAGCATACCAATGGTGGAAAATTGTTCCAAGCAATACCACCAGGCCTTGTAACTTAAAGTGGGAAGACTTTCTGAAAGTCTTCAAAGAGAATTATATGCCCAAGATCTACTTAGATAGAAAGATGAAGGAATTTCTAGATCTAAAGTAGGGCAATTTATCGGTGGCAGAATATGAGATTAAGTTCAATGAACTAATGGATTATGCTACTGTCTTGATTCCTACTAAGGAGGGTAAATGTAGGAGATTCGAAGATGGTCTGAATATGGAAATTTGGATAAGGCTAGCTATTACTAACTTGAACAGTTTCTCTGAACTGAGAGTAGCCTCGATCCAAATAGAGCAAGATGATTTGAGGGAACATAGACAAGAGTCTAGAAAGAAGAGGCCTAGTGAATCTCAGGTTGGTTCTGGCAGAAGGTTTAGTAAGTGCCATAACAGATCTTTTCGACCACCAGCTAAATTAAGATAGTCGGGGCTCAGACAAAGGGATAGTTTTGTACAGTTTGGCAGTGGAAGAGGTGCAGTATTGAGACAACTACCTAACTGCGAACATTATGGGAAGAAACACAGTGGTGAATGCTAGAAATTATCAAGAGCTTTCCTCCGATGTGACTCTTTTGATCATCAGATCAGAGAATGTCCTTCAGTTTATAGAACACAGTCCGGAAGGAGAGGAGGAGTGGTAACAAAAATAACTGTTTAGCAGAGCCGAGCTAATGGATCTAGATAGAGGGGCCACGGTAGAGGCAGAATGAGTTCTGGGAGTCCTAATATCAAGACAGAGGTGCGGAGCAACCAACCGCAGTCTCAAACCAGAGTTTATGCAATGACCAAACAAGAGGCTCAGAATTCTACAGATGTCGTTGCAGATGTGTTGCTTATCTTTAATTATGAAGCTTTTGCATTGCTAGATCCTGGATCTACTTTTTTTTTATCACACCGCATTTGGCATCTAGGTTGTATTGTGATATAGAATTATTGGAACATAGTTTAAAGGTGAGTACACCGATAGGTAGTACGACGGTAATAGGAGAAGTTTGTAAAAGATGTAAAATTTGGGTTGATAAGGCAGAATTGGAAGTAGATCTAATTGTGTTACAGTTAAGAGTGATAGATATTATTTTAGGCATGGATTGGCTCACTGCTCATAAGGCTATCATGAACTGCTATACTAAGGAGGTAATATTAGAATCTCCTAACCAACTGAGAGCAGTGTTTCGAGGTATCAGTCAAGCAGTGCCAGCCAAACTGATCTCATTCAAGAGCGCTTTGAGGCTGATACAAGGAGGATGTGAGGCTTATTTGGCCCACATCATCGATACTCGAACTGAGCATAATGTGCAGGACATTCCTGTTGTTAGGGAATTCCTGGATGTGTTTCCCATAGAATTATCTGGTTTACCTCCAGTTAGGGAAACAGAATTTACAATTGACTTAATTATAGGTACTGCTCCTATATCTATTCCTCTATATAGGATTGAACCTGTGGAACTAAAGGAATTGAAGGCTCAGTTGCAGGATTTGTTGGAAAAGGGTTTCATTAGACCCAATGTATCACCATAGGGAACCCCAGTCTTGTTTATGAAGAAGAAAGATGGAACTTTAAGACTGTACATCGATTATAGGCAACTAAATCGGGTGACATTGCAGAATAATACCTGTTGCCTAGAATTGATGATTTGCTTGATCAGTTACAG
Organism: Erythroxylum flavicans; assembly: GCA_027576715.1. Lineage (NCBI taxonomy): Eukaryota > Viridiplantae > Streptophyta > Magnoliopsida > Malpighiales > Erythroxylaceae > Erythroxylum > Erythroxylum flavicans. Next base: position 17,175 of record JANZXP010102993.1, read on the forward strand.
GGAACTCAGGTGTTTACTAAGTTGGACTTGAGATCTGGGTATTATCAGTTGAAGATAGCAGACGCTAATGTACCAAAAAGGGCGCTCAGAAGCAGGTATGGGCATTTCTAGTTCTTAATAATGCTGTTTGGGTTAACTAATACACCAGCTGCATTTATTGCCTTGATTAATAAGGTGTTTCATCCTAACCTGGATCATTTTGTATAGTGTTTATAGATGACATTTTGGTGTAGTCAAAGAGTAGAGAAAAGCATGCTAAGCACTTAAGAGTAATTCTACAGATTATGAGAGAGAAATAGTTATATGCCAAATTTAGTAAGTGTGAATTTTGGCTGGATCAAGTAGTGTTTCTGGATCATATAGTAACTAGATAAGGCATAGAAGTGGATCCAAAGAAGATAGAGGCAGTAATGAAGTGAGAAACTTCGAAAAATGTTTCTGAGATTTAGATTTTCCTCATTTTAGGAGGATATTATCAGATGTTTATCGAGGGGTTCTTATTGATCTCAGCCCCCTCTGACTAAATTTTTAAGGAAGAATGTGTCTTTCAAATGGAATGATGAATGTCAGAGGAGGTTTGAGGAGTTGAGGCATCGATTGATTACAACACTGGCGTTGATTATTTCATTAATAACAGGAGGTTATATGATTAATAGTGATGCTTCGCATCAAGGATTAGGATGTGTACTGATTAAGTAAGGCAAAGTAATAGCCTATACAATAAGAAAATTAAGGTCTCATGAGATTAACTATCCGATACATGATTTAGAGCTTGCTACAATGGTTTTTGCTCCAAAGATATAGAGAGACATTCCAGATATATACTGATCATAAGAGCTTGAGGTATCTATTGAGTCAAAAGGAATTGAATATGAGACAGAGGAGATGGATAGAGCTGTTAAAAGATTATGATTGTACGATTAAGTATCATATCGGAAAAGCTAATATAGTGGCTAATGCTTTGACTAGAAAATCAAATAGCAGTGTAGCTTAGATTCAGATATCGAGGTTACCGAGCTTAGTTCAATTGAGAGCCTTGAATGTCAAGTTAAACCTAAAGCAAAATGAGGCATTGATTACTACACTAAACTCAAACCGACGTAGCATGATAGAATAAAAAAGTTCACAGTAAAGATCTTGAAATGGTGAAGGTTATTGAGAAGTTGAAGGTGAACCCAAATTCTGACTTTGAATTGAGAGATGGGGTATTGTGGTTAAAGTAAAGATTATGTGTACCCGACATTGATAATTTGAGGAAAGAAATTCTCGAAGAAGCTCATGTAGCAGCTTATCTATGCATCTTGGTACCACTAAGATCTATAACATGCTAAAGCAACATTTCTAGTGGCCAGGGATGAAGAAGAAAGTGGAGAAATATGTTGCTAAGTCTTTAACTTGCCAACAGATTAAGGCTGAACATCAGGCTCTGGTTGGGAAGCTACGTTCATTTCCTATTTCGGAGTGGAAATGGGAACAAATCACAATGGATTTCGTAATGGGTTTACCAAAGACTCTAGGGCAAAATGATGCTATATGAGTTGTAGTAGACCGATTGACAAAGTTAGCCCATTCTTACCAGTGAGAAAGAATAACTCACTAGACTAGTTAACCCGGAGGTATATGAATGAAGTAGTAAGGTTGCATAGAGTTCCGGTGTCCATTATATCAGACAAGGATCCCAGATTTACTTTGAGATTCTGAAAGAGTTTACAGCCAGCTCTAGGAATGAAGTTAAACTTTAGTATTGCATTTCATCCTCAAACAGGTGGATAGAGTGAGAGGACAATTAAGAATATTGAGGATATGCTCAGGGTATATGCATTGGAGTTTCAAGGAGTACGAGATTAGTATATAGCCTTGATTGAATTTGCTTACAACAACCACTATCACAGTAGTATCAGAATGACACCGTGTGAGGTGTTGTATGGTATAAAATGTCGTTCACCTTTGTATTGGGATGAAGAGGGTCTGAGAATTGTAGAAGGCCCAGAACTGATACAAGATACTATGGATAAAGTGAAACTGATTAGTAGTTGAATTAAAGTAGCTCAAGATAGACAAAAGAGCTATGTAGATCAGCATTGAAGAGATATGGAATACAGAGTAGGAGACAAAGTGTTTATAAGAGTATCGCCTTAGCGAGGAGTGCTGAGGTTCGGTAAAAAAGGTAAGCTGAGCCCTAGATTTATTGGTCCTCATGAGATCATTGAGAGGATTGGACCATTGGCTTATAAATTAGCCTTACCAATAGAAATGTGTAACACCCCACTCCCGCTGGACCCGAACCCGATATCGATGGTGATACCCGAGCCCGTGCCCCTCGAGGGTGGCGTGTCACATCGCTTAACATTTAAAACTCGGTATATATTTTTTGTCAACTCTTTACACTGGTCACTCATGTGGGCCCACTTTTTCTTTTCGAAACATTTTGCTTACGTTAATTGAAAACAAAACACATCACTTTTTAATCGAGAAAATAAAGTACAGAAAGTGGATAATCCAAATTGGCCCATTTTATTTAAAACAATTTGGCACAACATAATAATAATAAACAGAAGTTC
>JANZXP010103009.1:0-19735 GCA_027576715.1 Erythroxylum flavicans
GAGGAAGAGTTTGGTTTTAAAAATCTTGTGATTTACAATTACTGCTTTAATTATTCAAATTGATATGATGCCATGTGAAGTATTGTAGTGATTGCACGTAGCGCTCCCTTATCATAGGATATGTATCGGAATGACTTACGGGCGTCTCAGTGCGTACCCTACGGTGAGGGGGTGTTACACTTACACTTTGTTTTGAAGAACCTGTTTGATTCTATTGAACTCTTCTTTCCCTCCCTTCCTCCACTCCCACCTCACCACTCCTTCTCCCACCTTCTCCCTCTCTGGCTCACCCATTGGATCTCTATATTCCTGCACCGCGAAAGGCCAAGGGCATTTTTGACCTTTCCTTCTAACTCCTTTCTCCTGCCAATTTTTCACCAAGAGGTAATCCCTTGCTCTTTGTTTTGAAGAACCTGCTTGATTCTGGAGAACTCTTCTTTCCCTCCCTCCTGCCAATTTTTCACCAAGAGGTAATCCCTTGCTCTTTGTTTTGAAGAACCTACTTGATTCTGGTGAACTCTTCTTTCCCTCCCTTCCTTCACTCCTACCTCACCACTCCTTCTCCCTCCCTCTACCCTTCGACTCACCCATCGAATCTCTATCTTCCTGCATCGCCAAAGGCTAGGAGCATTTTTGGCCTTTCCATCTAACTTCTTTCTCTCACCAATTTTTTTCTTTCTCTATTTGAACACACCTTTCTTCTTTGACCAACTACAAAGCTGGTTTTCTTGCTATTTTCATTTTTGACTTCTTCTGATGATGTCCCCTACAACCAATACCATAGATGAATTTCTACCTCAACTGTGACCAAACCTCACCAAAACAAAAGTTGGAAGTAGGTAGTTGGTGATCACCTTGCTTATAACATAGGGAAGCTCATAGGGAGGTTGGAAGCAAAGCTGGTTACTTCTAGCCTCACTTATAACCCTCTCAAAGAAATCAAAGGGAAGCTCATAGTCTGCCCTGAGATTAAGATATTGGAAGAAGGAGCTCGTAGCTGGGGAAGCCACATTAGTTGGCTTCTTTTTTAAAAACCAACCTCCCTTTCCCCTTATCCATCGTTGGGAACATAGGAACTGGAAAAACAAAGGATTAATTGATGTTTTGCTGTCGGAAAATAATCTCATTCTCTTTACATTTTCAAACACTTTGGAGCCTCACAAAACTTTGGAGGAAGGACCTTGACATTATGGAAATCATCCCTTATTTTTGCAAAAGTGGCAACCCAGCCTCAAACCTGAATCCATTAATATACAAAGCATTCCCCTTTGGATCAACTTTATAATGTGCCCTTCAAATATTGGACAACTTAGGGTCTGATCACTTGCTAGTTTTATTGGTAAGCCAATATGCTTTGATGAACATACAATAAAGAAAAGACGTGTTGGCTATGCCCTCAGTTGAGTATTCTCTCTAACCACTCTCAGCATGCTTTTGGGAGAATTATAATTTGCTATCAGATGGACGTTATTCGTGCAACTATTCTACACATGACAAAGAAAGCTATACATATTCGGGTTCACTTCCTCCAGGAGAAAACATATATCACCATTTCTTTCATCTACGCTTGTAATTTTGAACTCTAGCGGAAAAACTTATGGAATGATTTAATAGCCCTACATACTAATGTTAACACCCCTTAGTTGATATGTGGGGACTTTAACTCCATATCGTATAAATCCAAACACAAGGACATTGTAGTTTGAGAAATTTTTCAATTGACTTCAATGAATGTTTCAATTACCTTAGAGTTATAGATTTGAAGCAGATGGGATACAAGTACACATAGTATAAGTAGAGCTCCAACTAGTTTATCAAAAAGAAACTTGATAGAGCTCTTGTTAATGCAAATTGGCTTGCTCGGTTTCCATACAGTCTAGTTCACTTCCAAGAACCTTTATTCTCAAACCATACTCCCATTAAGTTAGATAACGTGTTCCAGCAGAACAGACAAGCCTTCCCCTTTCGCTTTAATAATTTCTTGGCCAACGCCCCTGGATTCACTGAAGCTTGTAGAGTTGAAGCTAAAAGTACATTTAAAGGAACTAAACAATTTTGTTGTGTCCATAAGCTCAATGTGATAAAGCAAAAGCTTAAGGACCTCAATTCCTTGAGGAGCTCTAGCATTGAAATAGCTCTATATATAGCTCGGATAGCCTTAACAGATATTCAACAACTTTGTGACTCCTCACCTCATGATCCCCTCCTCAGAGATAGAGAAAAAATAGCACATTTGAACTACCTCATAGCTGCTAGCAACCATAACTCACTTCTCTAGCAACGAGCTAAAACAAATTGTCTCAAAGATGGAGACAAATGCATCAAATTTTTCTTCAATACAATCCTAGCTAGAAAAAACCAGAATTGGATACACTCCATCACCAATAGTGAAGGAGTTTGTCTATACAATCTTAAGTACATCTAAGAAGAAGCTGTTAGCTATTTCACCTCATTGCTTGATACCCCTAGTTTAGTGCAAGATAATTTTTTTGATCTCTCGACAATCATCTCTAAAAATATAACTCTTGATGAGGCAACTCTCTTATCTAAACTTGTGGAGGACAAAGAGATTGAAGACATTGTCTTTGCAATGGACAAAATGAAGGTCCCTAGTCCAGATGGCCTGAATGCTCACTTTTAATATAAATCTTAGAATATCATTGGACCTTTTATCAAGGAGGCTATGGTGGAATTCTTTTCCAATGGCAAGTTACTCAAGGAAATCAATAAAACATTCTTATGTTTGGTTCTTAAAAGCTCTGACCCTTCATGTGTTAGTGATTTCAGGCCAATTGCTTGCTCTAATGTTCTATACAAAATCATTTCAAATATTCTTGCCTCGCGACTGAAGAAGGCTCTCTCATCCCTCGTCAGTGACAACCAAAGGGCTTTCATCGATAACTGCCAGATTGGAGAAAACATATTGATAGCCCAGGAGCTCTTAAAGGGCTACTCCAGATCTCGATCCCCTCCAAAAGCTCTGACCCTTTGATAGCGTAAGTTAGAGGTTTCTCTGGTTCATGCTTGAAGCTTATGGACTTCCTATCATTCTCATCAGCTGGCTTAAAGAATGTATATCCATTACTAGCTTCTTGGTGTTGATCAACTGCAGTCCATCGACTTATTTCATGTCTACTCAAGGACTAAGGTAGGGGGACCCTATCTCCCTATGCCTGTTTATTATATGTATGGAGACTCTAAATTCCATCATCAAAGAGGAAATGGCTGCAAACCCACACTTCAAATATCATTTTCACTGTAAGAAGATTAGCCTAACCAACTTATCATTCACTAATGACCTCTTTTTATTTTATAGAGCCAAATTAGATTCTATTAATACATTTATGAAGTCATTGGACCGATTCAACAAGCTCTCTGGATTGAAAATCAACCTCCATAAATGTCTAGTCATTTTATCTAAAGACGCCTCATCCCTAGAAGCCAAAATCACTATTACCATTGGAATAAGGATGATGTCTCCACCCCTATTATATTTGGGACTTCCCATTTCAACTCACTGACTTCGATTGTTAACTGCATTCCTCTAATAGAATAAATACAAAAATGCATTCACTTTTAGGTGAACAAGTTTTTATCATATGCGGGGGAGCTGTAACTAGTGAAAACAATCCTTAACTCCCTTCATATATATTGGAGTTCACATATCTTCCTCTCCAAAAATATTATCAAGACAGTTCAACGTATACTCAATAACTTCCTATGGAATCATTCCAGTGGAGCCAGAGGAATTGCCAAAGCAAAATGGGCTGAAGTTTGTGTTCCTAAATAGTAGGGCGACTTAAATATTTCTCTAGTGAAAATCACTAACGAAGCACTTATTCTTAAATGTCTATTGTGGATATTAGAGGACAAGCAATCGATATGGATCCGATGGCTCCATGCATAATTCCTCAGAGGAAGATGCATATGGGAAATAAATATCAGCCCTTCATAATCATACTTTCTGAATCAACTTCTCTTCCTAAAAGATGTAGCCCGTTGTGATGTCCTTTGTAAGGTTGGTAATGGGGATAAGATATCCTTTTGGTTTGATAACTGGTTTAGCAAAGGACACTTATTTCACTCCCTGAACACTGCTACAAACTCCATTCCCCCCTCCCCCCCTCCACCAAGCTTAGTGCATTCATCAGTGGGAACTCTTGGAATTTTACTGCTAATTTCTACCACCTTTAACCTCCTTATCCTCCCAACCCCCACAATTTCATTTTTTTGGAAGGATCAACCACGCCATCAATTGTTGAACAAGATTACTATTAACTTGTTGAGACAAAAGAACCCGATGGTGGCTTGGCACTCAATCATCTGGCATAAAGCTCTCCCCCTCAAGGTGTCTATCCTTCTCTAGCTCTCTATTAAGAACAAACTCAACACAGTTGATAAACTCAACTACCTTGCAATCAACAAGTCCTGCTCTTTTTTTTAGTGCAAGATGAAACCCACGACTGCCTTTTCTTTTTATGCCCAACAACCAACACAATATGGGAACATGTTAAGCCTCTCTATTGCTGGAATATATCAATGAGCTCACTTCCTCACATTGTTCAATGGCTGAATACTCATTCATCCATTCCTACATCTAAACGTATCATCTTCATACTAGCTCTTGGATAGACTGTACAATCCATTTGGAAAGAAAGAAACCTACGTAGATTTGAGGCTAATAACAAAGCTTTGGACATACTAATTGTTAAAGTCATTAAAGGGGTCAAGGAACTAATCGTTCTCAACAACTTAGACCCAACCTACATCTCTCCTTTTATTCTCTAACCATTGTATACATGTCTTTAGTTTAATACCTGGTTGTTAGTTAACCTACATATGTTGCTCTTCGTATGTCATTTGGTATACCAGTGATCATCCTCTTGCTCTGTATCTTAATTCTTTATTAACACCATTGTTTCCTTTTCAAAAAAAAGAAACTTTCAGTTAATTAGTTAGGATGCTTGCACTTGAGTTTTAATTTTTATAAACTGTTATACAAAGATATGCTTTATAAATCTAAATCTATTTGATGTAATTGGTGCACCTCAAGCACAATTTCAAGAAACATATTCCTAATTCACAAAACTACTTTAAATTGATGAAAAGGAGAAAATTTGTGTACAATTATAAAATAACTATTAGGTTAGGGATTGAAACACACACAAACAGAACAATTAGGGATGTTCTTTGAACCTGATGCCTAATTTTAGACAACAACTTTCGGGTTATTGGCAAACGTTGTCATCTGTAGCCATTCTTTTTCTTATCTCACTTAATTGTTAGATTACAGTATTTGGTTAAATGGAAAACTAATATCTCCTAGCGTTGTTTCACGTTTGTAACCTATAATAAATGATAGTGTTTGGCATTGACCAAATGATGTTGTCTAGGTAAGGACAATTTTAGTTTCTCCTCGTGCCATGTTAGATGTACAAGTGGATTAAGGCCTACATAAAATTAATATAATGTCTTTTTTTTTAAAGAGCTTGATTGAACTAAATAACTTCGAGTTCTTTCTGAACATATCCAAAATGTTACTTTGGTTCATATGGAAAACACAGTCTTTTTAAACAAGTAGAAAGGATACAGTTTAATTTGAATTTTAATGTAAACATTAGGGTCTTTATTGATTCTTTTGCCAATATTCTTATTGAAAATTTCATATTTCTCCTTGTTTCTTACTAATCATGCCTTTATCATGTGATGCAGGTCTATAAGAACTGTTTGAGCATGAGTATGCACATGTTGACCATGACTATTGTTTTAAGAATTTGTAGGCCAATTTAGAAAGTAAGTATAAATTGTCAGTCATCTACAAGGACCAGATATGGAGTATTACTTCAGATTGTATACATATAAGCGATAAATGAGTAAATTGGAGAGCATGAACAAGGATGTTCATGATTGGTTAGCAAATACTCCTGATAGGAGATGGTATCAATATGCATTTGACAAACAAGAGTGATTTATTGTCAAAAAATAAATAATATTATTTCAATGCTATTTGAGCAATGCATAGGACTAACCAATCTTGACTTGTTTGGAAGTGATGAGAAGAACTACCATGAAGAGATTTCATTAGAAGAAGCAAGGAATAGTTGCTTACAATGACAAGATATATCCTAACATTGAGTCAAATTTAGAGAAAAATAAGGAGGATATAAATTATTTGGCTTATTTTACAAGTAATAACATTATTTAAATGTCATACCTATTTACACCTATGTTATTAATAACTTAACTCATTTAAGGTAGGTGAAAGAAAATTTGAAATTGAGCACTATATGCATAACCATCATTTTGTGAACCTCAAACTAAATGAATGTGCAAGTAAGAGATTAAAGTTAACTGGGATTCCTTGTAGCCATACCATTTCAATGATTTTTTAGAGAGAGGAGATCTTAAGGATTATATGCACCCGTGATATACCAAGGAGGCATATATGAGGTCTTATTGGAGAGCATTAATCTATTACTAGGTGAAAAGTTCTGGCCCATACCTAGAGAAGAATATGAACAAAAGATCAATCCTCCCCTATATAAGAAAAGAGCTAGAAGGTAAAAGAAGAACATAATAAGGGAAGTTGGTGAAGTTAAGAAGGGTGAAATTTCTACAAGGATTAGTGGCCCTGTAACTTACAAGAAATGTGAACTGCCAAGACTTGGGTTAGTTACTTTAGGTGAAATGATGGTAAGCTTATTTTTTCATATTGAAGTAAGAATGCATATGATAATGGCAATTGATATTATTTGTTAAATGTAAAGTCAAGTATAGATGTTTTCTTAAGAAAGCATTATAGTAGATGTATCATAAAGAAAAGGAAAAGAACCTATTTAAGAAGCTGAAGCAAAGAGGAAGGCAACCAAATTTGAAAGATTTTACATTTTGATAAAGTTAAGAGAAAGAGAGAACATTGAACTAGCAAAAAGAACTAGGAGTAAAGGACATCTATAGCTTCTAGTCCTTTATATTTTTGGAACTCATGAAGACTATTTTGTCATATGTAATTATTCATGGAAAGTTCACGTGGTCTTATTTATAAACTCACTTTTGTTTCTTTTAGCGTATGTAATTATTAAACATATGGTCTAAGTGCAAGGCTCCATGTGTATGTAATTACATTACCATATGCATAGAATCATTTTATTGATCTTTTGATTTTAATTTGGAGCAATATCTTTGTACACATATGTATGAAATAAAATCACTACCCACTTTCATTAATTTAATACATAATTTCATACAATTTTTGATAATTTAAAGAAAGGGTTAAATGCATTTAATATCATCTCCATTGCTTATATATACAAATACAAATTGTTGCACTAAATATAATCTAGGACAATAGTATCAAGCCTCGTATCCAACTAAGTTTACTATCTCTCCAAATTAGTTCACTGTCTCTCTCTTTTTCACTGCGTGTCATGTTCTTCTCTCTTAAGGCATTTATAACATATGCACTATATGGAGTAAATTTCTCATCAAACCACTTAAAGAATTGCAACATCCCTTTCTCTATAATAAACAATATAAATAGTCATATATTTGTTAGAATCCTTATAACAAACAAAATATTATACATAGAATCTACCTCATAACTTGGATATCTATAAAGTCTCCTTCCAAGATTCTTTGATGACTAAGAAGTTAGCAAATGAGCCTACAATCTATAATTATAATATGTATAGACATGTTGTTGCACACTTGTTATTGTTGATGTGATGATTCCATATACAAAGTATGGCTCCAGTTCAACTTTTCTAAGAAACTTTAAACAATATATATCCATTAACTTAGCATAAAAGTATATGTCATGAGAATAACTAAAAATAAAAAGTTCCTTTTAAGAATAAAAAAAAAGTAATAGCAGAAATATAATCAAATTTATCAGACCAATACTAAACAACATGTAGTTTGAGTCTAGGAATTATAATAGTTGCCCATAAGTGTGCAAAAATAAAATAGTTTTAAAGATAAAGGTGAAGAAAAGGCCCTTTAAAGAAAAGAGAAGTTATTTGGCCAATTAAAGAATAATGTAGGAAGAAGTGATGGTAGAAGTGAATCCTATAAAAAGAAGCAAGAAAACTATGCCAAAGAAAACTATAGCAGAGGATAAGATGTTTCATCTTAAAATCTTTAACATTAAATATCATGCTTTTAAAAGCTAGTAAGATGAATTTGTATAAATACATTTGAGGTATTTGAGGTTTGCACATTTTAATTTCAAGGGTCTAAAGTTATTGAATGAAAAGAATTGGTATATGTCTATCTAGGATTAATTCACTTAAGTTTTGTTTGGGCTTCATATATTTAAAGCAAATAAGCTTCCATTTCCAATAACCAAACTTGAAGCGCATATATAACACTTAAATTGGTGTACATTAATTTGAATGAAATTATAAGGACTAAATTATTTGGTGGTATTCTTTATTTCTGCATTTTGTTGATGATCACAACTACATAAGATGGTTTTATTTTCAATAACTCTAATGTAAATTTGACTAGTTTAAGGAATGTATTGAGAAGCAAAGTGACATATTAATAGAGGGATTTTGAGTGTACAAAGTTTGTAAGTCTTTATCTAATCAATTTATTTTATTTTTTAAGAGAATAGTATTTGTAGGGAATTGAAAATACCATATACCTAAGAAAAATAATATGATTAAAAGCAAGAACTACACAATTATAGAGACATTGATGAGTGTGTTGCAATTCAAATTCTTTCAAATAAATCATAGGCAAAAGCAATAACAACTGCAGTATAATCTCAAATTCAATGAACTAATGTCAAGAAACAAATATTTTTGAATCCTTTAGCTTAGAATAAGATAAATGAGACTATGGAAAAAAGAAGTAGAAGAAACTAGAATCTAATATATCATGACAAGTTTAAAAATAGTATCCAGTGTTTGAATTGGTGATGGAAGTCATTGAAATAGGAATAAAAGAGATGGAACATACTGAAATCAATCCTCCCATGCACTTCACTTCTCCACTCTAGTTCCGTCACTTCACTTCGCCACTCTGATTCCTTCCCTTCACTTCTCGATCAACTCAAATTTTCCAACCCTAGTTTACCTAAGTCTGGTTCTACCGGAGAGACTATAGAACCAGACATCTAAACTTCATGTAACATCATATGGATTGTAAAAAAACAAAGGCTATTGAATTCTGGGTATTCATAGTATGCCAAGAACTTGGGAATGACAAAGGAGAGTTCTGCCACAATGTTAACACATCTAATACTTTCATTGAAGCAATTTGTAAACCGAAGAGGTTGACTTTTATGTTCATATTTATTATAGTGTGTATAGGTTGGGGTTTATTTCCTGATATCAATAGTTTTATAATACTAATTCCTGCTATGTTACAAAAAAGAAGAAATGCCATACAAAAAGCCTTGTAGGTAGTAGAAAAATAGATAAATAATACTGTTACTTAGTTATATTGTAATTCCTGCATACACTATTTCACAGCGTTGTCCTTACGTGTAACGATGCATGTCTATGGAAATCAGGCTAGTACATATATGAGCAACAAATGACCACGGAGGAAATGGTAGGAATATTGTCTGTGTCTCATCTCTCTATCTCTCTCTGATTCAGTAAAATAGACTTCTCGATGTTCAAAGTGGAGTTAAAATGTGGCTTTACATATGCAAGCAGTGATTTCCACTAGATCTCACGCTAATGGAAAAAAGTGTGGGATCGCAACAATGCATTTAGAAGGGGACGTATATGAGTGTATTAACTCCTCAAAAGGGGAAGAACCATCATTGAACCGATTGGGTAGGACGAGTTGAAGGATGCAATAATATAATGATTTGATGAGGAAGTGCTTGACGACACTACAAGAGAGTTAAAAGAACTCAGGCAAGATGGATGGGTGCAAGATTATTGTGTGAGATTTGACGAATACTCTAACAAGCTCATATTGTTTGAAGAATACCTTGTAGGGTTCTTCCTAAAAGGGTTGAAGCCTGAGCTAGAGGTGGTAATGAAACTCTTAGAACCTCGTATCCTCCATTAAGCATACTCCTTAGCTAGAAAATTGGAAGCGGTATTAACTATTCATACCATAACCCTGCTCGCCAAAAGGTCTCAGAGAATGGGTAATCTGACCAGGAAGATGGGTTTCTAGGTAAATGGGGGAAGCCAACCCCAATCGAAGAAAGGCATACTTTTGACTCCTAGCTCCCAAGGTGTAGGTGGCTGAAGGGAGTAAACACATAACTCAATGCCAGCCAAAATCGTAAGTAGTAGGGATTGATGAGCGTAAGACGAGGGGTTTATGTTTCTGGAGTGATGAGAGGTACATGTCTGGCCATAAGTGTCAGAAGAAGCAGTTTCACTTATATATGATTAAGGAGGATGGAGAAGCTGAGGAGGACTCGAGAGTCAAAAGAGGAAAAGACGATGAAACTGGAACATCCTAACATCTCATTTCAATCATTGAATGGAGGGACTAAGAAGATGGAGTACAAACAAATGTGAGTGACGGGGTATCACAGACATAGGCCCATACTATTAGATAATAACTTGAATTATGATTGTTAGTTAAAGTCGTTGTTTAAGTTAAATAGAGTTATTAGTTAAAGTCATTGTTTAAGTTAAATAGAGTTATTAGTTAGATTCATTGTTTACATTAAATAGTAGTAGTGTAGTTTATCAAAATTTCGTTTTGTAAGCTTATTTATATGGGCATATTTCATAAATAGAATTGACTGCCCAATAAAGAAGTTTGTTTACCTCTATACCTCTTTTTTTGTTTGCCTCTTTTGTATTTTGTTGCCCAACAAACTGATATCAGAGTTTACAATATTGTAAACAATGTTTACATCCTAGATGAAGAGCTATTGTGATACAGGAGCTTAGTCTGTAGTTCTCGGCATCTCTTTAGACTCCCTACAATCGTCATCCCTCCTGTGAAACTTAACACCTTGGAACGTGACTCGAGAGTTTTGGTATTGATTACCGAAAGCAATGCCAAAGCCCTAGCCAAGGCCTAAGCCAACCCCACAACCTCCTCTTGCACCAAGACCTAAGATATTCAAAGGCATACTGTCGAAACCCCAATCAAGATTAATGGAATGCTACCGTTTCAATTTCTGAAACTTAACAAGGAGAATTATGACAACTGGTGTATCAGAATAAAAGCATTGCTAGGATCACAAGATGTGTGGGATATTACAGAAAAAGGCTACAATCATCTGCACTATGAAGAAGCATTAATGATAGCACAGAAGGAAGCACTACAGAAAGCTAGAAAGAAAGATCAGCAAGCACTCACTCTTATTCATATATTCTTAAATGAAAATATGCTCGAAAAGGTGTCTACTATAACTATGGCAAGAGAAGCGTGGGAGATTTTACATAGTTGTTTTAAAGGATAAGACAAAGTAATTAAAGTACGCCTGCAGATTTTGAGATGTGACTATCAAAATCTCAAGATGAAGAATTCTGAATCTATAGAAGAGTATTTTGTCATAATCTTGACTACTGTGAATCAATTAAAGAGATATGGAGAGCCGATGGAAGACATTAGAGTGATTGAAAAAATTCTTCGGTTGCTAACTCCAAAATTTAACTACATTTGACTACCATTGAAAAGTGAAAGGATTTGGAATTGATGTTTATAGATCATCTTTTGGAGAGAGATTGAAGAAAAAAGAAGAACCAGATGCCCAAGTGTTGCAGTTGAAGTTGAATTTAAATGAGAAAGAAGACAATCAACATCAAAGATGTAGTAGAGGACGAGGAGGTCGAGGTCGAGGTCGAGGCTGGAATCGTGAAAATTGTAGAAGAGACAGAGCAGGCAGAAATAATTCAAATGACAACAAAGAGTTAGATTTTCAGCAACAATATCCAAGAAGACATGGTAGAGGTGGATCGTTTCAACAGGATTGTGGTCAAAGATCTAATATACAATGTTACAATTTCAAAAGATTTGGTCATTATGTAACGGAATGTAGATGGAACTCAAATGAAGAAGAAAACGCAAATTGTGTTGAGGTTGAAGAAGATGATGATGAAGCATCTGTCTTTTTATTAACGTGCAATGGTGACAAAGAAAGGAGTGAGGAGTCTTGGTATCTTAACTCAGGAGCCAGCAACCATATGACTAGTAATAAAGATTTGTTTTGTATTCTTGATAAATCTGTTAAAGACAATATTTCTTTTGGTGATACAACTAAAGTTCCAATCAAAGGTAAAGGAGAAATTTTGATTAACTCAAAGAATGGAGATCATCAGTTTATATCTCATGTTTATTATGTTCCTGATTTGAAAACAAATATATTGAGTAATGGATAGCTTTTAGAGAAAAGCTATGAAATACAAATGAGAAAGACTGGATTACTCATGCCAAATGGAAAAGGAAGATTGATTGCAAGAGTGCCAATTTTGAAGAACAAGATGTTCATACTGAAGATCAATAAAGATAGTCCCATATGTTTAAAAGCTACTGCGAATAATTCGTTATGGTTGTGGCATCTTAGGTTGGACCACTTGAATTTCGGTGGATTGGAGCTATTGTATAAGAGAAGGATGGTACATAGTTTGCCTTTTATAAGTCATCCTGATTAAATTTGTGAAGGTTGTATATATGGTAAGCAGTCTAGGAGGAGCTTTCTAAAGGAGTCTCTATCTCGAGCTACACAATCACTCGAATTGGTGTATGCTAATATATATGGTCCTATCGCACCAAGTTCATATGGAAAGAACAGGTAGTTTTTATTGTTTATTAATGATTATACTCGTAAGACTTGGGCTTATTTTTTGAAGGAAAAATATGAAGCATTTGAAGTGTTTAAGAAATTTAAAGCTCGAGTTGAAAATGAAAGTGGTTATCTAATTAAAGCAATTTGGACTAATAGAGGAGGTGAATTCACGTCGAATAAATTTAATCAATTATGTTATTATCTTGGTATTCGACATTCTTTGATGGTTCCTAGATCACCTCAGCAAAATGAAGTTGTGGAGCGTAAAAATAGAACTATTCTTAACATGGCTCGCAATATGCTGAAAAGTAAGAGGATGCCAAAGGAGATTTGGGCTGAAGTAGTAGCATGTGCAGTGTATTTGAATATTCATAGTCCCACAAAGAGTCTAATGCAAATGACTCCACAAGAAGCTTGGAGTGGAAGGAGGCCAAGTATTTCGCACTTAAGAGTATTTGGAAGCATTGGCTATGTGCATATTCCTGATAAAATAAGAAGTAAGTTGGATGATAAGAGTCAGAAGTTCATATTTGTTGGCTATGCTAAAAATTCAAAAGGGTATAAATTTTACAATGTTCAGAATGAAAAAACAATCATTAATAGAGATGTTGAGTTTGATGAAGAAGGCTCATAGGAGTGGAATGTACCACAAAATGAAAATTATGACTTTCTTTCTTTGTTTGATAAATTTTTTGATGCAGATAAGTCCCAGAATCAAATTGTTACTAATGCTACATCTCAAACTCCTCCACGTGAAGTTCAAACAACTTAAACGATTATGTCTCCACAAAGCTCCTTCAAGAGGCCACATCGTATGCGGAGTTTAGAAGAAATATATGAAGTAATAGAAGAAATCAATGATTCTACTCTGCTTTGTTATTTAGCAGATATGGAACCAATGACGTTTGAAGAAGCTGTCAAAGACGAAAGATGGAGATTTGCTATGGATAAAGAGATGAAACAATTTAAAAAAATGATACTTGGAGATTAATAAATCTTCCAAAAGGGAAGCAACCTGTAGCAGTAAAGAGGATTTATAAAGTGAAGAAAAATTTAAAAGGAGAAGTAGAGAAGTACAAAGCTTGACTTATTGCAAAAGGATTCATTCAAAAAGTTGGAATTGATTATGATGAAGTCTTTGCTCTAGTGGCTCGCTTTGAGACTGGTCGACTAATTATTTCATTGGCGGCTCAACAGAGATGGAAGATTTATCATATTGATGTAAAATCAGTCTTCTTGAATGGAACTTTAAAGGAAGAGGTTTATGTGAGACAACCATTGGGTTACATCATTGAAGAACAAGAAGACAAGGTGTTGAAGTTGAATAAAGCCTTATATGGTCTTAAACAAGCTCCAAGGGCTTGGTATACCTATATTGATGATTATTTTCATAAGGATGGTTTCTCAAAATGTCCGTATAAGCATTCCTTATATGTCAAGGGGAACAAAAATGGAGAAACTATGTATGTTTGTTTATATGTTGATGATTTGATCTTTACAGGTAGTAATCCTACGATGTTTGAAGAATTTAAGAAGATAATGGCTGAAGAATTTGAGATGACTGATATGGGGCTTATGACTTATTATCTTGGAATTGAAGTGAAGCAAAGTGAAGATGAGATTTTTCTGTCACAGAAAACTTATGTTGAAGCGATTTTAAAGGAGTTCAAAATGGATATAATCAATTCAATTTCTACTCCAATAGAATGTGGGATCAAGTTTTCTAAGTTCGATAATATAAAAAAGGTAAACCCAATTGTATTTAGAAGACTGGTTAGAAGATTGTGATTTTTAGCTTGTACAAGACTAGATATCTTGTACGGAGTTGGTGTCATTAGTCATTACATGGAAGTTCCAACTTTGACGTACATGAAAGCAACAAAGAGAATTATTCAATATGTTAAAAGAACACTAGAGTATGGCTTATTTTATACTGCTATAAATAATTTCAGATTATCTGTATTTAGTGACAGTGATTGGGGAAAAGACAACGATGATCGAAAAAGTACAAGTGGTTTTGTTTTCTTTATGGGAAGTATTGTGTTTCCTTGGAGTTTAAAGAAACAACCGATTGTTACTCTTTTAACTTGTAAAGCTGAGTATGTTGCAACTGCTTCTTATGTTTGTCATATTATTTGGTTGAGGAAGTCATTGAAAGAGCTTAAATTTGAACAAGATGGAGTTACAGATTTTTTTGTTGATAATAAGTCTGCTATTAGTTTGGGAAAGAATCCAGTTTTTCATTATAAGAGAATGCATTGTGAACAAAGAGATTCAATTGAAGCATGTGATATCTAAAGATCAAGTTGCCGATATGTTTACCAAAGCTTTAAAATGTCAAAATTTCTGCAGGTGTAGAGCTATTCTTGGAGTTATTAAAGCTTGAATTACATGTTTAAGAGAGGGTGTTAGATAATAAACTTGAATTATGATTATTAGAGTCCTAGTTAGAGTTGTTAGTGATTGTTAGAGTCCTATAGAGTTATTAGTTGGAGTCATTATTTAAGTTAAATAGTAATAGTTTAGTTTATCAAGAATTGGTTTTGTAATCTTATATTTATATGGGCATATTTCATATTTTGTTTCTGAGAGCAATTTACCTCATAATAAAGAAGATTGTTTAGCCTCTTCCGTATTTTGCTGTCCAACAATACTCACCTGCCGTTCTGGAGAACGGACGTTGTGATTCTTAGTCCTCTTCTTCATGCAGGACCGGTTGAGTTCCTTTGCTATTGGCTTCATCGAGCTCTGCATCATCACTATCTCTACTCTCGTTATCACTCACATCATCACTTTTCTATTGCCACCGAACCCATCCCTTGTAAGTTTCTTAGTTACTCGTTTTTTTTCCTTTAATTTCTTTGTGTTGGTAGGATTTGACTGAGACATCACTTTCTCTTTAATTCCTGTCAGGAATGATGAATGTATATAAAGAACAGGATAGCTGTTCCGTATATCATTAAATTTATGAGAACTTGTTTAGATATTTATTATGTTACGTTAACGGTGGCCATTGCAGCTGTTATACATCCATTTGCTGAACATATAGCTACTTCACGCTTTTTGCAATACCATTGCTCACAACGGTATTCAGTGGAACAATATCTATCATCTCCTATGCTGGTTACATCACCTATATCGACTTACCTATATCGACTTCATGAATAACATGGGACACTGCAACTTTGAGCTCATTCCCACGTTCTTCTTCTCCATCTTCCCTCCACTGAAGTACTTCATGTATACTCCATCGTAAGTTCTTCCATTTTGCTAGAAATGGTAGGTGAAGAAAACAGTATTTTTCTTGAATGTTCTCGTATGTATACGGCTCTATTTATACTACCTTCTATTCTTTTCCTATTGGCTATTTGTCCTAGAATTACGGAAACAGAAAATCCTACAAATTTACAATGATAGCTGTACAGTACTGAAGGACAACAGACCATAACGACATGTACATTTGAGTGGTGAGAGACAACAAAAGAGGAGCATAAAAAGTAATAAAACTTACGCTAATATCCATTGGATTGGCCTAGCCCACTAATATGTTTTTGGGCATTTTATCACCCACCCATCAAGTTGAAGCTTCGGCTGAGAGCAGACGACTTCGAACTTGTTGAGAAGACCTAAAAACACTTGTGCACATAGCGGCTTCGTAAAGAGATCTGCGAGTTGTTCCTTTGTGCTCACGTGTTTTAGTTGTAGAAACCTTAAGTTAACGCAATCTTGAACCAGATGGAGGTCGATCTCGAGGTGCTACATCCTCTTATAAAAAACTGGGTTCTTGGAGATGTAGATCGCGACTTGGTTATTGCAGTATAAAGGTATGGGTTTTTGATTGTTAAACTGAAACGCTTAAAGCAATTGTGTTATCCACTTTAATTTGCAGGTGGTTAACGCTAGGCTTCTGTACTCTGATGTCGCTGATGAACGACTTATTGTCGTTTGTTTCTTTGTTTTCCAGGAGATTGGAGATTTTATGAGGAATACATAGAAGCCCGTCAAGGATCGTCGAGTGAAGATACAACTTCCCTAATCCGAATCCGAATAGGCCACAAGGTGAGGGTTCTCTTCTTCTGGGTAAAAAATTCCTAATTCTTGGGTTCCTTTGAGGTACTTTAGCACTCGTTTAGTAGCTTCCTAATGTGGTAGTCTAGGGTTGCTCATAAATTGACTAAGCTATCTACCCTAGAGAAAAACTTGGAAAATCACAAAATTACTCAGGGGGAAGAAGGCTATAGCTTTAAAATGGGTGTACAAAGTAAAGTACAATGCAGATGGGACAGTGGACAAACTAAAATCCAGACTTGTGGCCAAGGGTTTTAGCCAAAGGGAAGGGGCTGACTACTCAGAGGTCTTCTCTCCAGTAGCAAAAGTTGTGACTATAAGAATGTGACTTCATCAATGTGACATCAATGATGCTTTTCTTCACGGATGTTTAGAAGAACTTTATATGCAACCTCCACAAGGTTATACTAAAGTCAAGGAAGGGCAAGTGTACAAGCTAATTAAGTCCATTTATGGCTTGAAACAAGCTGGCCGGCAGTGGAACAAGGAATTATCTACGAAGCTATATTCCTTAGGGCTCACAAAATTAGAGGCTAATCACTGTTTATTCGCTAAAGGTATTGGAGATGATTTCATGGCAGTAATTGTTTATGTAGGTGACATTTTGATGACAGGTGCAAATAAAAAGCAGATAGAAATAGTCAAGAAGGCATTAAAAGTAGAATTCACTATCAAAGACCTGGGATGTGCAAAATTCTTCCTAGGAATTGAAATAACAAGAGCAGAAGAAGGGATGATACTTACTCAAAGCAAGTACATCAGAGACATCCTGTAGGAGACCAACTTGTTGAATCGCACACCTTCTGCAACACCCATGATTCTTGGGAGTAAATTAACCATTGAAGAAGGTGAGTTACTGGAGAAACCAGAAACGTATAGGAGATTAGTGGGAAGATTACAATACTTAGGCTTCACTAGGCCTGATATTATGTATGTAACACAACAACTTAGTCAATTTATGAGCAACCCTAGACTACCACATTGGGAAGTTGCTAAACGAGTGTTAAAGTACCTTAAAGGATTGGATCTATAACATGTCCAATATCATAATCTTGTTTACCCAAATGGACTATGTAATAAGATGAAATAACAGGTCTTCTCACTTTAGTGGATCTTCTTAATTGAACTGGTTCTTGTACCTCAAGAACCTCACTTTGTACAGGTATGAGTTCATATTCCTGTGCTGGTATAGTATCAAGACCTTATCCATTGGTTTTGACTATATAAGTTGTTAGGATATATTATATATATATCTTTTTGTTTTGGCATTTTATTTATTTTAATTGGACATACAAAATTCATTATCTTGTTAAAGTGTTGGAGCTGAAGTGGAACTCTGGTATTTGGATTTAAGTGGGATTGATTATTGAGATGATTGTGTTTTAAATGGATAAAAAGAGATCTGTAAATTATTTTTCCCAGTTGTGTTGGAAGTCTTCTTGGTTGAAGACACGTGTGTGCAGATTAAGTTTTTTAGTTGTGTTGGAAGTCTTCTTGCTAGAATATATGTGTGTGTGCAGATTCCATGATAAGGGTGCAGATTTTCGGCTGAGTAAATAGAGTTTGGTGGGCTGCCTATTTTTGTGGATTTTTGGGAAACAATTGTTTGACAAAAGGTGTGCAGTGCATATGTATTGCGTGAATTTTGGTGTATGCGTGGGTGTCTTGCAAAAGTGTGCAGGACTTGTGTAGCATAGTATGGTGTGCATATTGGGGACGTGAGTGCAGCAACATTATAGGTGTGTTAATTGAAGATTGAAAAATAAAAAAAACGCAGCTGTGGTTTGAGTGGGTTAGTAAGTTGAATCCTTAAAAGAACAGTGATATATTCATATTTGAAAGCAGCGTCGGGAGATATGTCCTCTTCACGTTTTTGTTTGGAGATTTTGATTGGAGCACAACTTTAGTGTCCATACACTTGATAGGTTGTAGACGGTGACTCAGTCTCATTGATTGGTTCTTTATTTAAACGGTCTCAGCATCTGGAAATAATTTGTGAAGGCCTACGTCCATTCAGAAAATGTTACAGTTCATGTCATTTAGCAGAGGACCAAGCTGTGGTTTCGTGTTGGCATTTATATAAATCAGCCCATCGTTGTTGGGACGACTTTCAGACCTATTTCACTGGAGCGAAACTCATCAGAAAGTTGTTCTTTTTATCTCAAGTGTATTTAGTTTTCATTCTTTATTATTTTAATCACTTGAGTTACTTGTTCATTGTTCTTTCGTTAAAAGATTGATTGTGAAAATCCTTTGTCGAGGTTAGTACGAGGCGGTCGTACTATTGGGTGTGAAATTCTTTCACGGGAAGTGAGGTTGCGAGATAGTGTCAAAGGTTGAATGGTGTCGGCTCAGTAAAGCCTTGAGTAATTCTATTGTACTTTTGTGAAAGTGATTAAGCTGGGTGAGGGGCCCGTAGATGTAGGCAAGGAGTGCCGAACTGCGTTACCAAATTTTGGTGTTTCTTTGTCATTTCGATTTTGTTCATTTTATTTTATTGACGACGAAGAAGGTTGCGGAAAGTTGAGAAATAATTAACCTCCTTCGATTTTTCAAGAACAAACCTGTTGAAGCACGGAATCGATAACTGACCTTCTTTCCATAAAAACCTTCTTTCCGCAAATCTTCTTATCCTTACAGTCTTTTGTCGTGTAACCTTAATTGTTTATGTAACCCTTATTTTTGGGTGGGCAGAAAGAATGTATCATGTGTTTTCAAGAGAGTTTTCTGTTTTCTCTCTATGTTTTCCAAATATCATCATCCCTCTTCGATAGGAAGAAAAGCTTATATATATCGAAAAACCTCTCCTTTTCGCATAAGAAGTTACCGATAAGATTATGCGGTTTGTAATTCCAAAACAATAGATTTCTTCTATTTAATATAAAATAATCTATTGCTTATTTAAATTACAAATAACACACATGTGGTCCAAACAATTAAGGCACG